>JAHWFP010190877.1:0-13255 GCA_023313725.1 Lithobius niger
TTCACTCAGCATCAGTCAGCTTAACAGCGATCTGCTTCCATCGCTTTCTTTGGCATCAGTCCTCTACATCGATTCCCCTCCCCTCCTCGGCCTCTTTTTTTTGTTACGAGTGAAACAAAAACAAAAGGGGTGGGGGGGGGGGGGCACTTGCTTCCGTTTAGTGATGTAGCATCACGTTCCTTACACCCCTCGCTCCGCTTCCTAGCCCTCCGTCCGTGGGGTAGAAAAGGGATGCTTGCCACTCGTTCAGGTACTCTATTGACACCCCGTTCCTGTCTCCACCGTTCCGTCTCGATTCCCTTTCGTCTGATGAAAGACGAGTAACCGAACGGTTTGGGTTGCAGCTGTCCCTCAAGCTGCGTTTTTGCTGCACATCCCACTGTTCACACTAGGGACCGTCTCTGTCGCCACCCACTGCGCAGGTTCCTGCGCAGCCTCCATGATTTAAAAATCGAAGCACGACAGCAGCTGCCCTCCCTTCCTTTTCAAGCCAGGGTTCGGACGCGTTCCTTTCGGAACAGATCCCCGATCCCCTATCCTCCCCCCGTCCTCCTGCTCAACCTGCGTTGCCGCGAGGTGTGAGGGAGGGGGGAAGGACGCATCCTCCCACACTGACACATGGAGTACTAGCTACCTGCATCCTCCTACCAGTGCTGTTGCTACTCACATCAGTTCATTATGGACTAACAAGGATCTATACCTTTATACCTCGGGTCCATGCCAGCCCCACGCCTCCATGCCCCATGCCTCATGGCTCCATCCTGAGGATGACCATGGACGGCACATTTTGCCTAGCCTTTCCTCGTTACCACCGTTCCCCACAGTTGGTGTTTCCACGTTCGCGTGCACATCTGCAGCACGCTTGCCTTCAATTCAAACCAGTCACCTGCTCACTGCGCATATTCTGCGCAGCCTCCATTATAAATCATCATGGGTGGCACACATTTGCCTCGTCCCTCTTCATTACCTCCGTTCCCAGCGGCTGTTCTTTACACGTCCGCATGCACGTCCGCGACACGCTTGCCCTCGATTCAAACCGGTCGCCTTCCTACTGCACATACTCACCGCAGCCTTCATCATATACAACTATGGGCGGCACGACTTGCCTCATCCTTCTTCATTGCCATCATTTCCCACGGTTCCTGCTTATATGTCCGCAGTACACTAACCTTCTCCTCCGGTCGATCCTCCGCTCCCCGATTCCCCTTGGCAGGGGACCGCCCAGGAACCACTGGACGGGTCGGTGTCCTTTGTGTCACCTATCCTCTGGATGTTGTCCGCATCCTTCTACAACAACAAGTATACGATGCAACGGATTAGCGTCCCCTTCACTTTCCTGTCCGCATCACATCATCAACGCCAAGACCCTCTGCCCTGTCTCCTCAGTGACCTTCAACTAGCTTTAGTACAGTATTTACTGTTTCCGTCCCCGACTACCTTTACAGCTGTCATCCTCAGGTTGCCTATCCAATCCACGCCTTTACTAGGGTCACCATACCAATCCCTAGCCGATTTACAAGCTGTCCTGCCTCTTTCACCATCCGCATTGCTACTAAAATCTTCGACATGCCAGTCTCCAAACAAGCTTGCGGACCGTGTTTTCCAGTCTCCAAGTTGCTGCACTTATGAATTCTTCTCTTCACAAGCCCCTCGTTGCCACGGTTCCCGGTCCGCCACAGTTCCCGCTCCACCACGGTTCCCGGTCCGCCACGGTTGCCGGACCGCCACGGTTCCTGACCCGTTGCTTGAGCCCCTCGCATCCTCTAAAAATTGAGTATGCTCTTCGTTCCGTTCAAACACAAAAAAAAAAATAACAACACGTTCCCCCCTTGGGCCTTCAACTTGGTCCTCTCGGCATTTTCCCTGTATAACAACAGGTCTTTTCTCCTGGCGCTATCGCGACGACGTGATAACCTCGAGCTCTTCCCTGTCCTCTTCGTCTTTAGATCCGCTAGTCCTCAGGACCGGTCCGTCTCTCTGCTTCAAGCATCGTGTCCTCCTCTGCCATTAAGCCTCAATTCCCCCCCCCCCCCCTCCTCTGCTGTGGACAGCACTTGGCGACCTCCTCTCCGGTCCCGGTAGAAGCTTCGCTCTCGGTTACCGCAACCTTGACTCTATAGGAACAGGCAGACAATGGACCACTCCATCCGTTCCCCACACTAGGATCATCTGTCCCTACGGACGCTGCACCGCCGTTCCGGCCGTTCATCTCTTCACCGCTACTCAGCAATCCGCCAGCTGGTCCTCCGGGGCGACCTACTGCAGCTTCGCCCCCGACTCATCCTCTTCCACATCTTGCTACAGACCCAGGAACGGCTAGTCCTCTGCATTCAACTACTCGTCCTGTTACTTCTCCACATGTACCGAGCCGCTGCTCTGCCCGCTCTCTAGTGAGACGTTCCTTCGTCGCCTCCATCATTTTATTAACACTGGACACGGATCAAATCACTGCCGATTCACTGGAATACGATCCACAAGACGACGACTCGCTTTACAACGATCCGCTTGCCGTCCTTTCATCATGCCACATGCCGCTTGGCGATGATCTGCCTGACAGCAGTACGCCTGATAATGCACCAACAAGCCAACCTGCCGTTCCATGCCGCCCCAGCCAAGGGTTGGGACGCGTTCCTTTCAAGACAGATTCCCCATCCTCTGTCCTCCATCGGTCCTCCTGTTCAGCCTCAGCTGCCACGAGGTATGGGGGGGAGGGGGGGATACAGCCTCCCATACAGGCACGTGGAATTTATATAAATATTAAACCTTCCTCTCTTCACCAGCCAATGCACTTCCTCTCGGTTCCACAGTGGAACCATTACCTGTTCCAATCCTCCGGACTCCATCCGTTTGCCCGTTCCGTTTCCATCCGACAACCTGCACATTGTCCTGGGTTTTTCATAGACCATGTTCCTCTGTCCTCTTGCTTCCCGACAAGGCTTCGTTCATCCGTCAATCTGCCGTTCCTACAAAGGGTGACAATAAACACTACAGGGTTCTTCAGTTCGCTTCCCGGTTCCTCACCTTCTGCTATGTTCCTCTGCAACAACCGCCACGTTGCTGTTCTGTACGCAGTATCACCGTTGCTGAGCAGGGAAAGTATGACCCTCCCTGGGGGTTTCTCCTCCCTTGCAACGGCCACGACTGGCGCCCTCCGTTCCTTACGGTTCGATCCTCCCATCATAGACCTCACCGGTTTTAACCATGTGTCCTCAACGCTTCGATGCCTCTTCCACGATCCTCGAGGCTGCTCCCGGCAGCCGCTCTTCCTACACATCACTCCCAGTGTTTGGAATTGCCCATGGCCTGCCTAATGAACCCGGTCATAAAATACTTCACATACCGGCTTGTCCCCGTCCATTACGGGCCTTAGTTTCCTTTCATCTGTCTTCAGTTAAAACTGACGACCCTCCTTGTCTTCCAGTCTACGCCTGGTTAAGATATGTTTTTGTTGCCCTCTTTAGTTATGCATTATTTAAACCTTTACAGTAACTTCGATTACTCCTATATTCCCTAAGGGTCTCAGTCGCGTATTAGCGGCTGTTTCTCCTTTACCCTGGAACCTGTTTGCATCCGCAGCGCCACGAGCTGCTTCTGCTCCTAACGTCCGCCTCAGTCCGCGCCTTTGCACATACACACTTATACCTACATATCCCACGACGGGAACGCATCCCACGTTGGGCGCTTCTCCATCGATCCGGAATCGTCTTCCAGCCGTCCGGTTGCTGTCAGGTTCGTTGAGTCAGTTGACTTCAGGGTACCCAGTCCGTACCCAGGGCGACCGTTACCAAGGACCCACCTCCAGTGACGAAGTCTGTTGAGTGCCTAGAAAAACAGGTAATGGACATATTCGAGGGCAATCAAAAACACTATCTTTCCAGCTAACCTGGTTAAAGATAGTTTTTGTTGCCCAACCGAAAATATACATTACCTGTTTTTCGACAAAACAGCCCGCCCTTCCTCCCCTCTTGAGTTACCTTGGTGGTAATTGAGGTTTATTAAAGAGATGAAGAATGGTTCGGCGCCAGCGCTTATATAAGGAGGACTGCGTCCGCGCACGCGCAGTGGGACAAGTACGGGACTGGCTGGGAAGCCACTTTCTTTCTCTGGAATAAGCAGTGAGAATCATGAGAGTGCATAGAAAACAGGTAATGTAAATTTTCGGTTGGGCAACAAAAACTATCTTTAACCAGGTTAGCTGGAAAGATAGTGTTTTTGTATAGTTCATGGATGTCCCATAATCAAATTTTATTCCCTTAACCAAAAGTCACCTCTAACTGTACCCTACGACGTACCTAGAGCATGGTCATTACTTATCATGGCGAAGTGTTAAGAATTTCATGTTCTCATTATCAGAAATGCACAATTCAGCATCGCCACCAGTTCCTTAGGTTTAAATGGCACACCAGTTTTGATCCCAACTGATAAGCGAGTTGAAAACTATTGCTCGAATAAACAGGCAAATAGACACAGTGTGTAAAAGTCGAGTAAGCTACCTACGCATGATGTCAGGCTCGAATTATTACGTACGTACTGAAGCGTTAGTTTTTTTATCACGACACATTGTATCAAAGTATCTTGCTAACCGTAGTTGGTTATGTGCCACTTTTTTAATTAAGTTAAAATCTTCGGAGCCATTTAAAAGCACGTAATCTCTATTAGAAGATACATGGGTTATTTATAGTGGGGGCACATTCCGTAATTTGTACTGTTTTGTTCTCGTCATGTTGCCCAAAGTAGCGCATTTCTCCGAATATAACACGACTCGAATATAAGATGAATAGTATTTTTGAGCTCACATATTGGGCAATGAAATAAATGGTAGCAATTATAAGACGGGTGACTTTCGGAACCTCTAAAAACGGACAAGTTCGTGTTATCTTGTGTTGCTTACTTTGACTGAACGAAAATTCAAGTACGAAAATACACATTACCAAAAGTTTTGTCTACCTCCACGAGGATTATCCGTTCGGAGTAGCAGCGAGTTTTTGGTGGTATGAATTGTTGCAGGTGTTGGCCCACAATCTTCCACCTTCTTCGCTTCTAAGTAGTGTTGCTGGCTTTTAACCTAGTTGGCCATGTTGTACTTTTCAAATTTCCGCGTCGTTGCTTCTTCTTGCCTGTATTAGTACATTGTGGCGATGGTGGAAAAGGTAGGAGAAGAGAGGGAGCAACGATCGCCACAACGTACTAATGCCTGCAAGAGGAAGCAACGGCGCGGAAATTTGAAAAGAACAACATGGCCAAGTAGGTTAAAAGCCAGTAACACTGCTCAGCAGCGTGAAGAAGGTGGAAGATTGTGGGCCAATACTTGCCACAATAAGTGCCACCGAAAATTGGCTACTACTCCAAACGGATAATCCAAGTGGAGTAGACAAAACTTTTGGTAATGCATATTTTCCTACTTTAATTGACTTACGTCAGGCTTGGTGTTACATTTATTAGTTTTTAATTTTTATACTAGTAAATTTGCTTGGGACTGTATTCGAAGCCCATTATTTTAACAACACCTTTGATTTTGGACTGCTTACTGAGGCCAGTTTTAAAATACATTTAGTTTTTGCTAAATAATCCAAAACCTAATTGAGCAAATGGTTTGAGATTAGGACCATTGGACAGCTCTCGGAAAAACGATTCGAACATCAAATTTGACCAAAATTTGACCGAGTTATGGGTTTGCACGTGGTATAAGACCATACTGCTGTTTTAATGGTGTAAATCTGAAAAATAAGTATCGTCATATATTCGGATAAATACAGTAGTACTGGAATTTGTAGATAGTGGTCACGATTTGTCTGAAACGGTTAGACATGTGTGCCATATTGCCAAAGTGATCCCTTTGTTTTTAAAAAAAATTCTCTTCAATTGCTGTACGATGAAACCCACGAGGCAACAATGTGCTGCTGAAGTTATCACCAATTAATATCTTCTTCTTTCTTTCCAGTTGAAGCATTGTACAGACACACGCACAAAGAGTATTCAAGTTACCTCTACTTGGTAGCTCCTATATCTTTAGTATTTTTAAACCCAATTGGGTTCATCTTGATGGAATTTGAGAAAAATCGAAGTGCCCCTGACCACGACTCAAATAATCGTGCCCGCATGGTTGCCGTCATCCTCAAAGGAGTTTTATTAAATCCTGTCATGCTGATGACAATGGCCGGACTCATAGGCAACTTCATCTTCCAACAGTGTTTGCCTGTCATTTTAGAAGGAATATTAAAAGTAAGTTTCTGAAAGTTAGATACCACTTGACAGATAACAATGTGTATTTTCACTACTATCCGAAAACTCGTACCTTTATATTTAGCTATTTCATAAGAACTATGTTCCAGCGAAAAAATGAACCATCTTCTACTTTGAATGTTCGAAATCAATCGATCACAATTGTAACGCTCAAATTAAAAACAAAAATACACACTGTACGGTATTTTGCGAATTTTTGATAGGCCTAAGAAAGCACAAGAAAGGAAGCCTGAAGAAGATAGGAGAGACCGAAATTAACACCACTCGGACTATTAGGCCTATCGAAAATTCGCAAAATACCGTACAGTGTGTATTTTTGTTTTTGAATTTGAGCGTTACAATTGTGATCGAAGAACTATGTTGTTTTGTCTAAAAACTAGGCTACCTCTTTTGTGACTCTTAACAAATTTCATTTTACCTTGCAGCTCTCACCAATAGTTGGTGATGTCACTTCCATGCCTTCTCAATTACTTTTTGTTTTGGACAGATCGAGACTAGACACGTCTAATTATTGCTCTTAATTTATTTCAACGTCTAAGTATGCTTTGTGAGCTCGTGTTGTCATAGGCTCGAGGTGGGGAGCGGGAACCATGATTTGTGTTACAACTGTTACCCTGTGACAACCTGCTAGTGGAAGTGTGCAAACATATTCCTCGCGGATCATGCACCGTTTTATGGATACTCGGCGACAGGATCCAGGGCAATCACAGTCGCCGTGATAGTCAAAGTCCTTGCAGTAGCAATTTGTGATGCAGTCGCAGTCCCAGTCACTTCTGCCGGGTCTATCACTGTCACAGTTTCTGTCCTAGGCCTCGCGCGCTGTCCGTGCCTCTACCAATAAGATATATGACAGCCACTGGAAACGATGGCTTCATTGGTGTATCACAGAACAAGTTGTCAATACCCCTATGCATAGCCTCCTCTGCGTCTTCACTACCTTATTCAACAGCGGCTAATTAAGAGGATCCACGATACTAGTTTATCGTTCTGCACTGAATGCAGTCTTTTTAAAGCAGCAGATAACACGAACCTCCTCACGGACTATAGGATTTCATCCTTAATACATTCCTTCCACTTAGACAGACCACGCACCAGCAAACAATTTTCAGACTGGGATCTGTCCATAGTGCTAGCAGCACTAATGGCTCCACCATATGAACCTATGTCCTCCTCCTGCTCACCTAACTAGGAAAACCGTATTCCTGGTTGCCTTGGCAGCTTGCCTCCATTGTAGTGAACTTCAAGCTTTGTCAGCTACCGAAAAAATTGTTTTTTCCTACCTGACTGCACCAGAGTTACCTTAACTCCGCATTCCTCATTCCGGCTAAGACACAGAAACCCAACGAGCGTACTCATTCTTTCATTATCCCCTCTCTCTCCAACATCCTAGAGGATGACGAAGAACGTACTTTATGTCCAGTGCGAGCCATCCGCTTTTACCTTCGGGCATCCAAACCAATCCACAGAGGATGTTCTCAACTTTCCCTCCCTTTTAGTAACAAAATAGGAATAACTTCTACACTCATGATCGCTACCTGGCTCAAGAGTGTCATCGTTCAAGCTTATGAAGCACTCGACATGAACTGTACCACGGAAGGCATCATAGTGACAGCCCATGAACTTTGTGCCATTTCTACCTCATGGGCTCATTTAGTAACATTCCTGTCACTGAAATTATGGAAGCTGTTTCCTGGAGGCAACCTACCGTCTTCACCTCCGCAACATGTCCCACCATGCGGAAGAACTATACCGCATTGGGCCATTTGTTGTTGCCCGTTGCAAACTTTAACCCCTTATACGCACTTTGCCATTCTGTGAAGGGAACCGGTCGCTGCCTGAGGGGACTCTTGTCAAATGGCGCCCGCCGCCTTGACGAAGTCAATGGGATTGCTATTAAAAAACGTAATGGATATTTTCAAGGCAACTAGAAACTCTAAAATACCAGTGTTACCTGGTTGATTTTGGTTTCTATTGCCTGTTGAAACCTTTGTTGTTAGCTTTGTCCCACGCTCCTCCCCTCTAGTCGCCATTTGGGCATGATAGAGGGTCGAAAAGGTGAGCATTGCTGCTCCGCTTCGACTTTTATATGAAGGAGGCTGCGCAGTAGGTAGCGAACCGGAAGGACATTTTCGATTTATTTCTCTAGATTGAACAGCATTGAGAGAAGGAGAATACTATTAAAAAAAGTAATATATATTTTCGACAGCCAATAGAAACCAAAATTAACCAGGTAACACTGGTATTTTGTAGTTTTTAAGTGTTTTACCTTTTAAATTTGTAAGTATGGTTACATTCTTGGTCTTTTATGGTATTTTCGTAGAGGTCATGGTTAATGTTTTAGGTGAACAAGACGTGCAATTAATGCTGAAAATTGTTTGCGAGTGTATTACAATTGCGAGCCATTGCTTTATCAGGGAGCAGATGGCAGCCGCTGCAACCGAAGCACGTTCCGTTCGGATACGTAGCCACACAGCGCAGCTGATCCTTAAACCGAAACATTAATGCTTCAACGAGCAAACGAAAAGAAATATCAACAGGCAAACCTTGCTGACCATCATTAGTTAAATAAACACCAGCATCAAATGGAATGGAAACTGATCATGCAGCACTAAGATTGTATTGCCGCAGTAAACTTGATAAATAGGATGTTCGACGAAAATTGTTCCAGAGTTGCTCTGCCAAACACGGGTGAACGAGTCGTAACATATTCCGTTACGAAAGGGTACAATATTTTTTGTTATTCTGCTGAAAGATGTTATTGCAGATCGACTCCAGTGCCCGGAGGTGTGAGCCACATCGAGAGTTAGAGTGGATGAGGGGGCTAAGTCTTGCCTTAGCAATCTGGTGTTCAAACTGAGTGTGGTGCAGTGCGATCCCGTTAGTGTCATCATTGGTATTGGTTTTGGATATGCGGTCAAGAATTCAGGTGAGGACTCCTCGCCAAGTTTTTCCCACGTAGGTAGCTTTGCACTCATTGCATGGCACGAGGTACACTGCGTTCTTAGTTGTTCAGCATCCTTTGGCAGTATCAAGCCGAGTCAAATTTGTGGGAGCTGGTGCTTTTTATAAAGTCTCTTCCTTTGGTTTTGCTTGCCTCTTTTCCGTCCTTTTTTTCTTCCTGTGTTTTATTTGTCTTTCATCTAGGGGTTTCGTTTTTGTCTTCGTTTTTGTTTTCTGCTGTCTCTCGTCGGTGAACCCACTTTCAACCAAGGTCGCCTGTCTCCCTGCGAGTAACGTCTTTTAAATACAGATGCAAACCTATTTACGTTGCCTTTTAGACTTAAATGTCAAACTGCCTGAGCGGGAATTGAACCCACTTCCTTTAAGACCAAAGGCCGAAGTCCTGCCGCTCAACCAAACTGACAGGACGATTTGGCTTTTCGAGCCATTTGGCTTTCCGTCCAGTTTATAACCATATATATGTCTTAAGACAGACTGTTTCGCCCTCATTAGGGCTTGTCAGTAGAGAATAATCTGTGGATGAGAGCATAGGCACTAGGGATGTGCGATACTCGAAAAATTCGAGCCGAGCCGAGTATGAAACTTGTACTCGAACTCGGCTCGCTGCTTGCGTCCATACTCGAAAAACTCGAATCTGGCAAAAATGCGATAACTTCGCCAATTTTTGACTGATTTTGACATTCAAATATACCAAATCGATCGTCTCGACGAGAGCTTTCCAGTGGTGCAGATTAAAAGTTGATAACTGAAACCATTTTCAAGTTATATCCTTAGAACTGGAAAACCATGACCAACACAGTCAGTTAAGCACCTTCTTTATTTTTATTATCTTAACAAATTAACGAGAAACTTGCAAACAAAATATTTTCATCAAATACTCGAACTCGGCTCGATACTCGATTCTTCTGCTGCAAACTCGACTCGGCTCGACTCGAATTAAAATTTTTCTACCCGCACATCCCTAATAGGCACCTTGCTGGGGATAATTTAACAAACACAAAACCAGACTAGCTTTAGCAAGCTAAAAAGCAGAAACTACTGTGTGCATGGGATTTCATGATTCTACTGAATATTAGGCACCCACAGTTGGGCCTATTAATGGCAGTTGATCACTTGCAATCAAGCTGCTCTCACCCATACAAATTTCTAGACAGACTGTTTTGCCCTTGTTTGGGCTCATCAGCAGAGAATACTGTGTGGATGAGAGCGTACGCACCTTGCTTGGGGTAATTTAAAGCACAAAACTGGACTGGCTTATACAAGATTGATTTCAAGTGATAGGCCTAAATTTGGGTGCCTAATATCCAATAGAATGGAGCCGCCTACAAGCAGTAGTTTTTGCTTGTTGAAGTCAGTCTGGTTTTGTGCTTGTTAAAACCATTATTTTTCTTCAAAAAGAACACTAGCAGTTTCTACAACATAATATCCCTCATCAGGAAGCCATACTCTATACCCACATATCTTAATAGCATACCCAATGAAAACTCCCAATCTGGCTCTTGGCTGGATTTTCGATCTATGTCGGTGATCATCGTGAACAAAACATAAACACCCAATACATCATAGGTAAGAAACCGCAGGTGGATATCCGTAGTAAAATGCATCGAGGACTCCATGCCCGATTCCGCTACAACGACAACGATTTTTTAGATAGGCGGCAGTTTTGACAAGTTCTGACCGCCATAGTGCAGACATATTCTGCAGGTTCTTCTATTGTTGGTAACTTTATCGATAGGTCTGTTTCTTTTGTTCATCTAAATGTCAGGGACTTTTCTACTCAGAACAAATTCGATAAATTTGAACACATTATTAATGCCACTAATGCTGAATTCGATGTCATATGCGTCACAGAAACATGGTTCAATGATCAAAGTCATGGTGTTTGTAACCTAGACGGCTACACTTTTATAGCAGAAAACAGAATTCTAAAAAAGGGTGGAGGTATTGGAATGCTAATTAAGAGCTGTTGCAGCTTCCACGTTAGACATGACTTAAAGTTTTCTATTGATGAATTGGATGGCCAGGGTATGTTTTTAGAAATTACTTTTGGGCACCATGTGTATGTTGTTGGAGTAGTCTATAGGCCTCCAGCTGGCAACATGCGTAATTTCAGCAATGCTTTTAGTTTTACTATAAACAAAATTTGTGCCGAAAAAAAAAGAGGTTATATTTTAGGAGACTATAATGTTGACTTAAATAAGTATTTGTGTGATTATGCCATTTCATCTATTGTGAATGATTGGCTTTCTGTAGGATTTGTTCCAATTATCACAAAGCCAACTAGAATTACAGACTCCTCTGCTACGAGAATTGACAATATTTGGACGAATCATTTAAGCAAGGGAACTCATACTGGCATTATCATCTCTGATTTCACCGATCATTTTCCAATCTACGTGTTCTTAGAATCTAATAAGCTTAGTAAAATACACCCTTGCTATAAGATTAGGTGACGTTACTCTGAAAAAGGCTATAATAATTTGGTTGAGGGCTTAAAGAATGAAATGTGGAACGAGTTAAATCTTAAAGATGACTTAGACCTATTGTACGAAAATTTCTTAGCCAAATTCACACATCATTTGGATATTGCATTTCCCATAATTGAGCCCAACTTTAAAAATGAAACTACCATCAAACGAGTTAAAAGGACTCAAGATTGGGTTTCTCCAGAACTGCAAAAACAAATCAAAATGAAAAATAAGTTGTACAGGAATTACATTAGGAAACCATATGCTAATAATAAAGAGAAATACAAATCTGCATACAAAAAAGTTCACATCCTTATTAAGGAAGCAAAAATTAATTTTTATGGCAACCTTTTTAAAAACAATAAAAATAATAGCAAGGAATTATGGAAAGATTTGAAAAAACTTACAGGTACCCATAAACCCCATAACATGACTCTTCCACATGCTAGCCAGAATTCCAATTAATGAACAAAAAACGGAACATTAAATGTTAAGAGTAAGGTGTAATGGCGGACGCTACGACGGCTTAGGTGCTTGTAACGCCCCCGGTTTCCCTGGTGTATGTGGAGTTTCAGCTTGAGGTTAATCGGTGTTAATGACAACTTTTTACGTTATTCAACACACCATGGACACTGTCGCAGCATGGGGGATGAAGCGCCGGTCCTAATTAAAGGGGCCTAACCTTAAACTGTTGGTATCGCTGCCACCAACGGAGGATTTAACTGTTTAACTAGCTAAATCTAAAGATGGGCTACATATTTAATTTTACACTAAAATACAATTAATCAAATCTAGCAAACGACTGAAGCTTAAAACTCCTGGTTTTATTTTTGCGACTGAGAATGAAAGTACACTTTACATTAAGGTTTGCTTCTGAAAGCTTTTGAATACCAATTAATTAAATAGGCAACAAGTAGAATTTACAAAAAGTAGCAAGTTTGAATATACCTTAGTACATCATAAAATCAGACAAACACACTTGGTTTGAATAAAAGTTTAAATTTTCACATTAGAAAAAGTAAATCGTGGGTGCTCCCAGAGACAGGCGCAAGACGTTACAGCCGCAACTGATTAAAGTCTATCTGACAGTATGTTTCTACATGATCAACCGTCCACAGTTATGTTTCTAATTTTCCAAGTACAAAAAGATCAACCTCCCTTAGTTCCCTCGAGAACTGTTCTAAGTAATAAAAAGCCCGGCAATTTTACACTTAGGCATCAGTTTGTTTCAATTTGACTTCCACAAAGATCAAACCATCATTTAGTTTAAGTTAAAAATCCATTTAAAATAAACTGGAAAAGTTGGTTTTTAGTAAGAGAACCACTCTGACGTTATGGGGAGAGAGAACCTAAGATGCCGCTACAGGCGTCTCCACCATAATTTTCCCTAGCTAGAGAGTTAAAGTTTACAGTTAAACTAAAATTTAGAATATGGGGTCCTAAACTTAACTTTCAAAAGCTAAACTATAACATACGAACCACTACCATCGTGCCCGGCATGGCATTCTCCGGACATGGCGTCTCCACTCCCGACTGGCGTGACCGTTCTCTAGCTTGAGATCTGTGAGCTGTGCTAACGATTG
>JAHWFP010190879.1:0-11155 GCA_023313725.1 Lithobius niger
TAACGTTAGTCTCGTAATTAATGCTACTGCAATATGGTAACTGTAACAGAATCTTGTGCGCGATGATGTAAGAAGCGATCGGATAAGGAATTTTCATGTGACGTTGATATTGTTTTTGTTATCCTACTTAAAAAGACCTGCAATTTTTTTTAAATCTACGAACACCTTATTTTGCAGTACATTTTTTGGTGGGGGGGGGGGGTATCTTACTGCACTAGGTTGATTATTTTTAATTTATTTACTCTTTTTAAGTTGTAAAAAACGACAAAATAACCACAAGAATATTGGAAGAACGTTTAAACGGCAATCTGTAACACTGCAATTTCACGTGCCCAATTTTTGTTTAAGCTGTGCTACTTAATTTTTTTTAATATAAAGTCTTTTTATAATAATAATAAATTTTAAAAAAGTCATCGAGCCAAATTTTTATTTTGTAGACATAAAAAAAATAAAGAAATATAAAAAGAAGTAGAAAAAAAATGGCACAAGAAGCACCCACCCACACAAAGCAACAAACAAATAACAAACAAACATATTTACATTTACATAATTACATTTATGCTTATTTAATTCCTGGTATTTAATAACGGTATGGTTAAATTGATTTGTTTGCATACTTTCTGTTTACAATTATTATTATTTTTTACATATAATAAGCGAAAATATGCTAGTTATTTTAACTTATACCTTTGCATTCAAATATTAGGCTTAATTATTCACCATCCCGGGCACCACCGTTATTTAGACTTATATTTGATAATAATTGGGCCTAGCATGTTGGGGATCAACTGTATCCCCTAACACTAGACGGATATTGGCAGTTTGATGGACTCTCAGCCATAGCCAATTAGCCATAGTGCCAGAAGGCGAGAGGGGCAATTTCACTAGGTAATGCCAATCGGAAATCCCTAGGATCTTTTACATGCCACGATCGGTATGAGCACGACACATCACCGGTCCCTTCACTTTCCAAAAATACCTGGGGTGTATGAGGTCAGGCTCGAACTCGGAACCTCCTGCATTTGAGGTAGTTCTACAAACCACGTGACCACCTTCCCCATACACAATTAAAAAAAAGAAGAATTCTCCGTGAGAAGAGGATTTCGATGAAATAAGTTGAAAGAGCATTAATGAAAAATGTAGGTTACGTACACTAACATTAATGTAAATGCCGAGTACAAAAGTTAGGCTGAGTGCAGAATCTGTGTTTTAATTTAACAAATGAAAACGCGGAATCGTTTTAACTCACATTTCGTAAGGTACGAAAAATAATTATCATAAATAAATAATAAAATAATAAATAAAAAAACAGGCACGACACTGCGTAAAACTAATGGCCTACATAAAGACTAACGAAATTGATTTCGAATAAATATTTTTTAAATCGTCCTTAAATATTTTTTGCTAAAATTTTTCTCTCATCTTATGTCACAATGCATTAAAAATATCGGGCGACTGACTACATTTCCAGTTTTAATATTTCTAGGTGGAAGACACCTTGCTTTGCGTAGAGAGAAAACCTTACGCGTAGATCGTACGTAAGTAAAATCTGAAACCGCATGCCACTGAAACGTTTTTTTATTTAAAATCTTCAAAATCTTGATGAAAGCGGATTAATGAAAAGAATAGACCCAAATATAATAAACCAAAATAAAAGACACGTATAAAGCCGATGAAAAAAACCACGGAAAAAAAGCCGAATTGCTTTGTTGGTCTTTTTTCGTGTTGTTGTTTTTGTTATTATAGGTTAGGTTAGGTTCGTTACATTGGGTCGACTTTCACCAGGGGCAAGGGAAGTTTCACCAGGAAACGGTGTTTTTTTCCACGGCTTTTTTCCGTGGATTTTTTTTCCCTTAGATACAGCAAAGCGATTTAGCAAAACCACCATTTGCCGGTCCGATACCGATTCTTTTATAATACCGAGCCGATCTGACCGATCTCCGTTACTATGTTACCGACTGCCATTATAAAACTACAGAAAAAAATACAGAATAGGCTTAAATGACCCTGACACTGTAAAAGAAATAAAAGTACTAATTGTAGAGTTAATCACTACAAAAGCCCCAAAGCGCTTTGGGGATATTCTGTGTTTTTACGTGTGCATTTTTGGCTTTTATTGTAATGTGATTAACGACTCTCTGATATGGAGAAGAAGCATGAACTTCATATCCATACTACCTCCATAAGTTCATATAAATCAACATACATGCAAATCAAAAAAGGTACAATGGCAGTGAAGTCAAACATGTAAGGGGAGAGGGTGCCCCCCCCCCCCCAAAAAAAAGAGATGTAAAAAAAGCTTACCCAAGTTTTGTTCGGAATTCGGCCGAATAGTATTTAGATTTGTTGGTATTCGCCGATTAACTCTTTACCACAGATTTAACAAATTTTCTTATGTTGAACGTTTAGCTGAGCATTTCTTTTTTATTTCTCTCTCGCCGAACCGTCTTTTACAATCCTAAATGAAGGAAAATTTAGGAGTGATTACTTTTTATTTCAGAGCTTAATACGAAATTGTACATTTCATGAAGGGAAGGGTAAGTTTCCCAAAGGTACGCTGTTTACCATTGTGTCAGTTTTTTTCAAGTTTTATCAGGAAACCTGGTTAAGAATTGTGTCTACACTTATTCAGTATGGCCACACATTTTAATAATTTTTATCATTTTATAATATAATGGAATTCGGCTGAGTATATTCGGTAAATTTTATATTCACTGCGTCCATATAGGCTAGGCGGAACACTGAACAATACGTAAAAAAAAATATTGAAAACTGCGTAAATGTAGTGGATACAGTGTTTACAATTCCAGGGAATTTTTTCCCTGTTTAGGGGAAAAATTTTCTTCAAAGGAAAAAAAATATTAAACAGGAAAAAATTGGGAAATTCTGTGGTTTATTTGCAACTTGCTATTTTCTGTAGTAACTCACGATCTCGTCTTCATCCACTCTCCACTTTTTCGAAACTTCCGTAACCCCACATTTTTTATTTCCAACAAACGCGTGTTAACATTTTAAATTCTTATCCAACCCCACACAAGCAAAAAAAATGCCTAACTAGGAATCTGCTTTTTCAGAAATTATAAATGCACTCAAAATACAAACAGCCGCTCACACGAAACACACTTTAAATATAAATCAACAAACACAGACAAATATAAAAAAAAAACCTGTATGATACACAAATTAAGCACACACACACACATACACACGCACACAAACATTAAACATTTCAAACACAAACTGCGTTCACTTACTGACATAACAATTACGTGAAAACAGTCATTATTCCTTGGAATTGGAGTTCACATTATAGTTCGTTGCGTTCGAGTGAACTCTAATCCGTTTTTATTCGTGTACCTTCACGGCTGTGAGTATGGGGATACGAGCTCTAATGTTTTTTTCTTCTAAACGGCAAAGCCGTTTTTTGTTCAGTTAATTGTTTATCATATCAAAAACCAAAACTGGTAAAAAGGACCGCCAAGTTCCGAATGGTTCGGCCCTTTCAAATTGCTACTTTCGGTAGCAATGGTCAAATTTTCATTTAACGTCCAAAGTATTATTTGGTGCGGTGGTAGTCTTTGTTTCTCACCTGTTGTTGGCTTATTACAGCTAAAATCACAAAAATTGTGGCAGTAGTAATTTGTATGCCCATCCATACCCTTTACTTCTATAACAGCAGGAGGACTAGGCCTAATTCTACGATAAGTAGTCGTTGGAATTTTATTTTCAATATGCGTCAATAGGTGGCACGTTCCTGTGCCTTCAAAATGGGCCCATAATTTTTAAAAAATTAGGAATTGTTAAAAAAAATTAGTGATGCAATGAAAGGAAATTATAAATTAAGGAAAATTGGAAATTAGCCAACAACGAAAATTATACACTAGAAATAACGTAGTTCAGTAAGCCACCTTTATGCACTTACGTTTCGTCGGAGTGTCATGACCCGGATTCGAACCGGCTACCCAGTTCGTTCCCAGATACCTTAATTACGGGTTCAGTGAGTTTTCTTTATGCCAGTGGAGGACGTGGCCATAGCGATTAAGGCGCTATGCAAGTGATCTGAAGGGCGAACTAGTAGCCGGTTCGAATCCGGGTCATGGCACTCCGACGAAACGTAAGTGCATAATGGTGGCTTACTGAACTACGTTATTTCTAGTGTATAATTTTCGCTGTTGGCTAATTTACAATTTTCCTTAATATTGTTTACAACGATTTATGTATATTTAAAGGAAATTAAATACAGGAAGAAAAAAAGGAAAATTTTGTCTTTAGTCGGGGAAATTTTGTAAGTGAGTGGATATGGCATTCTTTTTACGGTTTGTGAGTGTACGAAATTGTTCATCTATATAAAATTCCTCTTTGTGTTCCAAAACCCGCCCGATGAGTTCTTCCCATTTTATTTTAAAATTTATGCTTCACGTGTCAAGATAAACATCTGGAAGCAGTTTCAAAAGACGGCTGGAGGAAAATAAATTTTAAATTTTCGCCTTCTGCTTTTCTTTACAACGCTGCATCTGTCTGACTCAATAAAATGGAAAACGCGCTACGATCGGGGCACTACACTTGATCACGTGTTTGGCGTTACACAGTGCCAGAATTAAAAAAAAAAAAAAACACTTGTTCAAATACTACCAAGTTGGCATGGTTTTATCAAAATAAATGTTCTGGGTATTTTTTTTTTTTTTTAATGAATCTTAGTGGTGGCAACGTGTATGTCTGACAAGTACATATTAATGCATCCGTCTGTTTTCCAGCAGTTCTTCAGTTCTTGGAGCCACATGTGGCGGTTTTATTCTGCTCTTATTATTGGCCAAGTGAGCGAAGCGAGCGAGGTCGAATACACGACTTAAATTCGATGTGTGTTTGGGACACGATAACTTCGCAATTTTGATCTGATTTGGCTGAAATTTAGCTGAAGGTGCGCGAGTTGATGATGGAATTCTTACCTAAAATATTTCGGAAATATTCAGGTTTTTAGCCGATTTTAGCAGCGGGTAAGGGATCCCGATTTGTAAGTCTATTGGCCCTGATCACTGTGCATGAATAACACAAAATACTATCTCAGGCGAGTATTCGATCTAGTTTGATTTGAGTGATTTGGCCTACATTTATGTGATTAGGCCTGGATTTGAGTGATTAGAACGATATATCTGTGATTAAGCCTAGATTAGAGTGATAAGGCCTATATTTTTGTGATTAGGTCTTGATTTGAGTGATTTGGCCTATACCTATGTGTGATTAGGCTTAGATCTGAGTGATTAGACTCATATTAAAATTTCTAGACATTGTTTTAACCAATGCAGTATATTTTCCCTTTTTTCTATTGTTGAGAAATGGAACCCAAATGTTAAAAGTTGTTTAGCAGAGGGGGGGGGGGGGGGGGAGGATCGTAAGAAATATGGCACTGGGCTTTAAAAAAGCGTAATCGGTCTCTGGGTGTCTAAAACGTAAAGTGTTCGGAATTCTGTTAAAATATTCACACGACGACTACCAACCCAAACACGCTTGATTAGACAAACCGATGCAAAAATAGCCTAAATAAAATGTTAAAATAATTACGCCGCAGTGAGCGTCTTTTAATTTACGCGAAATCAACCTCCACCCCTACCCACCCAGTTCATTTGTGGGGAATTAGAAACCCTTTAGAAGTTACGGGTTCTCAATTTCCATATTATGCAAGTTCTACGAGTAAAAGTTAGCGTGCATGTATATGGGTTGGTTGCTCGTGAGGGGTTTAGCTTTTAGATTGAGTTACAATCGAATTTACGAATTGCTTTTCCCCTTCTTCTTTGATGTAGATGCAGACCCGAACTCCTCCCCCCCCCCCCACCCTCCCCCACACGCCATTCCTTTCCCCTGTATACATGCACCCCTCCCGATGTTTCACCAACCATGGCTTCCTGGAGATTGCAGGCCTGAATGATAAGCTGTAGCTGCCAATAAAGCAAAACCATGACAGTCGGAGTTCAAGGCCTTCTCTTCAGCTGTAACCACATGCCTTGACCAAGAGTTGGGTTAGATAGAGGGAGTAGAAGATAAATGAAACTACTGTGCAAAGATATACATCAGAGGGGCTTGTCGTCCCGTCGTCCCTGGCGTGCGTGCGTCACATGGACACACTCTATACATATGATAGGGGGGTGAAACCAGCCCAAAGCCTTAGAACAATCCGGGTTTTTTTTTTAAATAATCGCTATATAATCACTGGAACTCTCGCTGAACGTCCTTATTATCACCTTTCTCACGTTCTTTAAGTCATTATTAGTACCACTACGTTGTCCAGAGCGATCTGAGAATCTTTTCAGTTTTTGCTATCGTAATCAACTTCCGGTAATGGCCGGAGTACAAACAATGACTTCGAACATGAGACAGGTTTCAATAAATATGTGCAGCGCGAGTTCCATTGATGATAATAGCGCTTAAGTGTAAAATTAATAACGCACAATTGTTCTACGAGATAAGGCTTCTGGCTGGCTTCATCCCTTTCATTATATGTATAGCCTACCGAGTGTATCGATGCGATGCGTGCACACAAGGGACGATGAGAAGACAAACCCCTGTAATATAAACAAACCCCAGTCGGAACATATCTGGGGAGTGCGCGTTCGATTCCCGACCACACGATGACACGTGCATTTTTTTCATCTATTTTTTCGTCTTCACTGATGCTACGACGGGTGTTCAGTTATAGAGCAGTGACACGACGTAGTATTATTGTATATATCTCTATGCTGGAGCCTTAATGGGTTAGCTGCAAGGGGCACTGCAGAGAGAAACAGAAGGTCGTCATACTGAAGCCGATGCTGTGAAGAGTGATTTCTTAGACCTAAAACGCGCGATTTTTGTTGTTGGAGAAAACAACGTTATTTTAAGCCTAAGAAATCCGCTCTTCCGTTGTTTTTCCCTCCATTTTTAATTCGACGTGTCACACGTCGAATTAATGCGGTTGTGGCCAAAAAACGGAGGTACCCGTTTTACGTCAGCGACATCTCAAAAGCCAGGCACATTTGTTCAATTCTGCTCCGGCGAAATTCAAGTATGCTGGTGGGACACTTGCAGTGCGCAAGTACAAAAGGTATTATGGTCAACAGAATATACATACGTTTGAAGTATGATAACCTCTAAACAGGTCCTTAAGCGAAAAACCGTCGCGCGATACTATACGATCTGTGAATGACGTCAGCGAAATGTCATCGTAAAGGTGTGCGCTCATACGAAAAATTGCGGCGTGTAACTGCGCAATTCGGCAAGTCAGCTCTTCAAATTGCGGTCGGTTAGAGACTAAGCACGGACATCGAGATGGCTCGTCTCTTATCGCGAAGTACAATAAATACAAAGTGAGTCGTCACTTACCTTTAGCGGTAATCTGGATGGTACACGGAATTTTTACGGTGGAATATGGACGGCACATTGAATGTGAGGCGCGCATAGCCTCGCTGCTTTCCGGGTGCGATATATTACAGTAATTTATTACGCTTATTTGTGGTGTTGTTTCTTATTGAAAGAGTGAACAACGCGAATGATGTCCTATTTTTACAGTGGCGGACTGGCCAGGGAGGGAATTAAAGGGCGGAATATTCCTCCTGGCCTTGAATTCTCCGATTTTTTTTAAAAATCCGTAACAGGAAGACTCGCGCAAGTTTTATTGGTTCGATATTAGTTTTACCAACAGATTTAAAATTACAAATAATAATAATAAAGATAATTATAAAATGCTAGTAAAACAAGTACTTTGTATTGAGTAACTAACAGAAACTGGCCACATGAAATTGCAGTGTTATATTCAATGTCGAATTTGTCACAATTTTCGTGTGAATATTTTAAGTTTTGTCAATACAGCTAAAAGGTGTGATTAAATTTATAGTAGTCGAGCTGGCGTCGGCACCGCAATATTTTTTTTTCTTCCTCCCCCCCCCCCCCACCCCAAATTACCTGCAGAATTTACTGAAAATATGATGTTCGATGATTTCAAAAATGTAAAAGAACAAGAATAAGAAGAAAGGGAACGGGAAACTGTAAAACAACGAAGCTTTCAGTTTTTTTTTTATTTATAAGAAAACCAATATCAGCGTCCGACGAAAACTTATCTGGTCAGTGATTGCATCGTCGCACACAAGATTCTGGCTCATTTGCCGTATCGTAGTAGCAAAAGTTACGAGACAATTTTTTTTAATATAATGTGTAATATAGTAGATATTCTTCAGTACACCACGCATTCAGATTTTTTAGTAGTGTCCTGTTGGTATGTCTGCCGTTACGACTGCATACATCAATTACACATTTTCCTTTTTTCAGCCATACAACACGTCGAATTACGAACGCAGTGTAGTGCATCTTGTTATGTAGTGCACCTTGTAGTTATGCCCTCCAAAACCCATGCTGGTGCCAATATGGCGGCAAATGTATCTATAGGGAATATATAGAGGTGAATTTTTATTCCTTACATGCTTAGCCTATATATAATTTATGTGATTGGTGGGCTATGTATATGAGTGAATAAAGACGCCTGTCCACCATTTCGATAGCGTTGCCCATATTCTAAACGCAGCATCCACGTTCCAGATTCTGCGTCATCCAAAAGGCTGATGTTGGGCACGTGATCTCGTTTTAGTACATTTTTAATTTACCGCTGTTTTCTTTGTATTGCTGAGGGATTCTACGATGCTTCATCTCGGAGCTGAAAAGGTGCCTTTAAGTCTAGATTTGAGCGATTAGGTCTATATTTATGTGACTTTAGGCCTAGATTTGAGTGATTAGGCCTATTTTATGTGACTTTAGGCCTAGTTTTGGGCCGCCATCTTGTATTTTAATAAAACTTGAAGAGTGCTTTTCTTGATGACAATTCAGTTCTGCATGTCCTTAAACAGTTTGTAGTCAATCTGATGAACGGTTTGGAAGTTGCACGGCTAAACCCTTTGGTTTTTTTTTAATGCCATTTTGGATGCCATTTTTGTTGCCACATCTTGGATTTTTCCAAAATTTGAATAGGTCTTTTTTGTTAAAATGATTTTAATATATTATAAAATCATATTAATAATATAGTAATACCCGTAACCGGTTTGAGTTCCAATCTAATGAACTGACTGGTTTTTGGAGGTCATTTAGGCCCGCCATCTTAGATTTTTATCAGTTGGTATACCACGTACATAGGTCATCTTTTCAAGTTCAAAAAATATACCTACCTAATTTCATTCGAATCGGTTCATGGGTTCTGAACGTAACTGCGCGAAAAAACAGACAAACTCGTGTAGTCCTATCTGTGTGGTCTTTTCAACATGTGTTGTGTGGAATATCACAATTTACTTTGTTTTTTCCATTGTGAAAGAATTTGAAACTATCAAAAGGAACATCCGAGATATGTACAGAAAAAATTTCAACGATTTTCACAAAAATTGTGTTGCGATTCGTGAATTTCAATTTCAATTTATTGGCCTTCGTGAAGGCTAACAACAATTCCATTAAAATCCCCAAAAACAAAATATTCAAAAAAAATTCATGGGTGAAATTATCATTGACGTATATGTGTGCTCGCGAGCCTATTCAGCGTTATTTTTAACGATTTATGGAAGCGAATGAAGAATTAATTTAACGAATGATGAAATTCATTGCAACGTTTAAAAAAAATTAGTCGATTTTCATTTTCAAGTAACAGTGTTTTGAAAAACGGTGGATCAGGATGCTGGATGTTGTAGTAATTATAAAACCATTACGGCCGACGTGTGTGATTGATGGTTTGATTAATGATTAATACGCCACGTACACAATAACGGGAGGTTCGGGTTCGGTTAATTTATCGAACGAAGGTTGGAAAAAAGTGTGCTTCGGCGGAACACAGTCTGGATGTTATTTGTAATTTTAAACGGAAGTTAAGGTCGTTTACACTTGTGTGGAATAATAATAATAATTAGGCCTTTTTTTGGTCGAGCGAATGGAGCGAGCGATGTCAAATATATATAACCATGTCTGTTTGGGTAAACGGTTACCACACTGTTTTGGCTTGGTGGAAATTTCAAGACACGGAGCTTTGGTACATGAAATTTATGAGTTCGAAGAAATTCCTACCTCATATATTGGGGGGGGGGGATAAAATTCGATGTAGAGCACTTTCCTGTAGAGCACTGGGCAGAAATCACACAAGTGGCGCAGCAAAGTACTTCCCTGTGGAGCACTGGGAAGAAATCATATAATCGGAACAGCAAACCACCGCCTCTTTGGGGAACACTGGGCAGAAATCATTGTTTCTGCGATACCTGCGGTCTTCAGAACTCAACTGTATGCCTGTAACATTCTTAATTACCAAAACATCAACTGAATACCAGTAGTAAGTAATACCTACATGCGCCTAGCTTAAAATGTGAGGAGCGATTCAGAAAGATTAAATTTCTCTCGTGGTATTTGCAATGGGAATACGTACCACGTAACATTGAAAACAAATCAAGCACAATCCGAACCTAAGTTAGTTTGTATCTATTTATTTTCGGTACATTCAGAGTATTAGGAGAACAAACAAGCACGAATGCAAACACACCCTTTATTTTTAATGATTAGAAGAGTAGCGTCGTGGCTCCACTAAATATTAATTGCGTCTTCAGTGTGACGGCATCGTGGCCCCACGAGATAACCAAGGGGATAAGCCGTCACTGCGGAAGACAGTTTAGGGGCATTAAGTGACCAATTGCGGTCGTCATTGCACATGCGCCGGCTTAAAACTGTCCAATGTCTTCCTTACTGATCTCTATAAACGCAGAGGTGAGAAAAATATTAGGACAGATGCTCCAGCCTAGACAGGGAACCGATGGGAAAACGAGGCCAAACACGTCCAAAGCCGTGGAGTGAATCCAAAAGCGGCATTAGGAAGTCGACCAAGTCTGGTCCACTGATCCTCATGCAAGAGAGGATGGTGAGGTTGGGAGTAAGCTGGTCACAGACACAAATATGCGTCGTGTCAGTCACTGTCAACTGCAACCCTATTGCCTCAGCAAATAAAATAAATTTTAAAACAGTCAAACAGTGACTTAAAAGACGCACCTGCTCCAGTTTACGGCATGATGTCACACCTAAATTCATTATACCAAATTTTAATGAACTCATTCAGTTGTCTACGATGGTAATTCTATGACTAAACAAAAATATCGGCTGGTTCAGTTCGTATACA
>JAHWFP010190880.1:4234-29929 GCA_023313725.1 Lithobius niger
TATTTTTGTAGAGCACTGGGCAGAAATCATTAAGAGGAGTAACAAATTTTTGCAGAAATTTTACAGAAAACATAAATTTGGTACATAAGTCTTTCTTAACAGTAAAAATCGAACCAGCCATGGACCCCAATGAAATACCCAAACTGCTATCAGTGCCCCCCTCCCACCCCAGAACCTCTTCGTGATGCCTCCCAGGGGTTTGGGCAACAAATTCTTATAGATCAAGCTAAAAACATGAAATTGGGTGCAAAAGTCACTCTTAGCAGTATAAAACGAATCAGCCATGGAAAAAACTCTCTTATAACAGTTATTTTAAGGTGATTAGAGTGTGTTATTCTTGCTAAAAAAAGAAAAAAAAGGGATATTAGTATTAAAAAACGCTTAAGCGTATAAAATACGGATGTAAGCCTTAAAAAAACTTAAAGCCCTAAAGGAACAGATATTAGAAAAAGACATGTAAGCCATCAGCGTCGCGCTAATACATGTAAAAGAAGCTCCAGCCTCCTTGTGTTCCTTTAGGGCTTTAAGTTTTTTAAGGCTTACATCCGTATTTTATACGCTTAAGCGTTTTTTAATACTAATATTTACTATTAATTTTACTCATTTACTTATTTATTACTGCCAATGGTCTCTGAATCCATCATGTTGGTAAACCCTAATAGCAGTGCGATTTAAAATCCTAATACTGCATGAATGTTGTCTTTTTTATATTACTACTCTGATTGCTTGTTCATACTTTATTCGTCACACGTAATAAAGTGGATGTTTTTACTACCAACTTGTGGAATAGTGTGCTGTAAATCTGTTCTTACTTAACTTTCTATAACAATTAAAAAACACTTAAGCGAATAAAATATGGATGTAAGCTTTAAAAAACTTAAGGCCAAAAAGAAACAGATATTAGAAAATGACATGAAAGCCATCAGCTAGTCACTAATACTTGTAAAAGAATCTCCAGCGACCCAAAAACAAGCTAGAGCTTCTTTTACGTGTATTAGTGCGACGCTGGTGGCTTACATGCCTTCTTCTTCATCTGTTCCTTTACGGCTTTAAGTTTTTTATGGTTTATGGATGCATAAAGCAGTTTTTGAAACACAGTCGGGGGTTGAGTCGTTGCTTATGTCTATGACGTCATGTCCCACTCGAGTCGTTTATTTGAACGGGTCATGCGTATCACTTATTAGCAACAGGCCGGAAGTGCCTGTAATATCGTCCATTAACCACGACTTTTGATGAGAACACGTGCCAGCAAATTGTAGGGTTTGGTATTGAACAGTTTATGATTATATCTTTTGCATATGAATGGGTCTAGCTCCTTACCACGAGTTTTTGCTAATTATGCTTCTGTATGAGAAATAAGTTGAACCAGAATTAGACTAGTTAGTTTCACATTTTGACAACATTGCACGGAAAACGGAGTCCTGTCTGGAGTTCTTCTTTGGGCAAACCGATAAAAAAAACGGCGGCTACTTTGCACTTTACCGATAATTGTCCCAGTATTCTACGCATATTATTAATTGGGGTAGTTATGTCGAACAAATAGTGGCTCCTGCTAATCAGGTATTTATTGTATAATCAATATTTAGTGTATCAGTTGTGTAGTATCAACTCAACAAACAAGTGAATCCGCTTCGCGAGCAACAGTATCGTGGAACGTAGCTGTAGTACGAAGGAGCCCTGATATTTTCCCGGTACGATGACAGATTCGGAAAGCAGTGCCACAAAATAAAAGCAAAATTATAAATTCATTACAATGACTTTCGATAGAAAAATAAACAATAGAGAGCTTTGTCTTTGGTCTGTTCACATAATTTAGCTGTAGAAGAAACTAAGAAATTGGCTGGCCATTAATGTAACTCGTCTTGAATCGTGCACTTTTTTACTTAACCTAAAAGCTGATAAACATGCATTAACATGCGTTATTATGTTTAAATAACGAATGCAATAATAATGCTTTATTTCCAGAAAAGAAAACAGAAGACCAATGGGATCGCTGATACTGGCTCTATGGTAAAACACTATTAAAACATATTAAAACACTTTAACCTAACCAAACAAAGCACAACCAAACCAAAAACAAAAATGATAAAACTCCACACATAATAACCCAACTACAGTAAATTTACAAGAAAAGAAAAACAGAACACCAGGGCCCAAAAGGATGAAAAAATTTGAGCTAAAAAATTTAAAATCACAAAAAAAATGGGTTACTTAAGTGTGCATAAGAATTATAACTAAGTAAATCCAAGCATAAGTTAGTCAAATATTAACTTTAAATTCATGATTTCTATCGAAATAAAAACTCGCTACGGTTGCACTCTTTAGCAACCTGCAGAACATCACCAAGGAAGTTGCCGAGACGACAGTCACTGGAAGCACATTCCAACAGTTTACTATACGGTAAGAAAAAAATGCTGTTGGCAGTTTAAATTTGCCATAAGTGGAACAAGCTTTAAACCATGTCCCCAAGTTCGATCTGACCCACACCGCTGCAAAAACCCTGGAAAATCACAACAGATCTGACTGTGTAACATGGAATACATCATACATAAATTAGATTTAAGTCTCTGAAGCTCAAGCGATTCCAAACCCAATATCCGAAGTCTAGACGAGTAGTCCAAATTTTTTAAACCCTTGAGGGCTTTTATGAAGCTGCGTTGTACAGACGCCACCCAGTTTATATCGCCCAAAAGAGATGGTAACCAGAACTGACAGGCAAACTCCAAAATGGGCCTAACATCGACCTTAAACGCTTGGAGTAGCATATGGCGGTCACGCGATTAAAACGATTTTTTAATTTGTGCTGTCCTTTGTCTTGTTTTTTTCACAATACAGTTGCAGTGGTTCGATCGTTTCAGGTCGTCCGTCAACCACACCCCAAGATCCTTTATGCAATTGAGGGTAGGTATGGTTTCACCACCCAAATAAATGGAGAACAGTCGAATTATGTGGGGCAATGGGTAATTTCCAATCATCTGACCAATCCTGCAAGCTGTCAACTGCCCGCTGCAAAGTGCGAGTGGTAACACAATCAACCACCTGGTACCCCACTCAGGATCCTCGCAGAGGTGGGCAAATATCCCGCAAATACCACACGCTGACCACGTCCCGGAAGGAAATTTGCCAACCAAAGCCAGAGTTTACCACGAAAACCCAAATACTCTAATTCGGCAAAATGTCGAGTGTGGGAGACCAATTCAAAGGCTTTAAAAAATCAGTGAATATTGGGTCAACTGGTACCCCATGTCTCATCGACAGAGTCAGTAATGTTATTTAGGACCATAAGCTGTTGGATAGTAGTTGACCGGCTACGGAGAAAACCATGCTGGTCCACTATAGTTTATTAGTAAGTGTGAGGAAGTCCAGCATCCTAGACCTAATAAGCCTTTCTAAAACTTTACAGAAAACACAGGTAAGGGCTATCTGTCGATAATTGAAGGGCATGGGAGCTCCCCCTTCTTGAAGACTGGAACAATCACTGCCTAATTCCAGAGCACAGGGATATTTCCCTCACCCAGTGAGCAGTTAAAAATCCAAGTTAACAGTTCGCAAATCAGGTACCTGACTTCCTTTAAGAAGAAAGCCGATATTCCATCCACACAGGATTGCTCATCTAACCCCCAACAAACACCAACTGAAAGACTTCTTCCTGTCCCCTCAACTCTGCAAACAATTACACGCAGAAAGGTGTGGTTTGTTAGTCTGTATGTACAGTTACACTTTTCATCTGGCATCCGGTAAGGTGGTGGCAATGGTGGGGGATCGGCCGATTACTTTGGGGTCTAGACTGGGATCAATGGAATTACAGGCAATTTGTTTTACCCCAAGCTGTGCCAAAATATTATTATTTTGTATTTAAATATTTCCGACTGAGGTCCATTTTCCAGAATGAGATAGTATCTTGAGTGTGATGGTGGGATGGTTGTTGTTGTCCCCCATCCAAAAAAAATCGACTGTGGTCGTATCGCATGCCTGAATGTTTAGACTTAATTAGTAGATTTGTATTACTGGAATCTATGTCGCTCTTTTATTTCATTTAATAATAAGAGCGTAATCGGAGCATTGGTCATGATGGCTTCTATGCGTATCGATTGTGTCCTCCATTCTTCAACTGCCACTTTACCTGGCCCAATCACTGTTGCCCACTATGAGCCGTGATTTTTTTTATCAGCAGCAGTTATTGTATTTATTTAAATTCTTGTTTTTCTTGCTTCAGCAAGAATAACACAGAAAAGAATACTGTAATCACCTTAAAATAACTGTTGTATGAGAGCCTTTTTAAATACTCAATTTTAGAGCTATAAAAATTGAAAATCGGTTCATTGGTTCAATCTCTAGGTAAGAGCAAAGTTTCTCCAATAAGAAGAACAACAGTAATTGTTTTCACATTAAAACTGCGTTCGAAAGGCCATAGGCTTTCTTCATAGCTTTATTTTAAGCTGTAAAACTTAAGCATCGGGTCAGTGGTTTGATCTTCAGATGTAGTACAGCTGTTATGGGTCAGAATTTGGGCTAATCATGAACATCAAGCTAAAAGCCATGTAATTTGGAGCACAAGTCAATTCCTAGCTTATAAATCGAGCAAGCTATGGAATCTCTCGAGATACCCTTAAGGCCCTTCCTGCCCCCCTACCACACTCACCTGTATGAGGTTAGTGACCAGAAAATTCTTGCTGATCGTGCTAAAAAGTGAATTGGTACACAAGTCGTTCTTAGTAGTACAAATCTAACTAGAATTTGTTGATCATCAACCTCATGGAGACGACACAGGGAAGCATGGGGGTCGGTGTATCTCATGGAGTTCCGTATGTAGTTCGATTTCTACTGCTACAAAGCATGTTTTTAGTACGTTCAGCAAGAATTCGTTGTTCACTTACGCTTCATGGGGTGCACAGGAGGGGGATGCTGGGAGAGGCTTTAGTGGTATTTCATGGGAATCCATGGCTGGTTCAATTTCTACTGGTGGGAATGATAGGTGTAACAAAATGCATGCTTTCAGTACGATCAACTCGAATTTGTTGGGTATCAACTTCATGGAGCAGGAATAGAGGGGAAGCACTGGGGAAGCCTTGGAGGATTTCGCATAATATCCATAGCTAGTTTGATTTCTACTGCTAACAGTGACTTGTGTACCAAATTTCATTCTTTTAGCACTATCTGCAAGAATTTGTTGGTCAGATCTCAATGAGGGGCCACAGGGGGGATATTGTGGTGCCTTGTAGATTATCTGGAGGGTGTTCCATGCTAGTTTAATTTGTACTACTATGAATTTTTTTTGTACCAAATTTCATGATTTTAACTCGGTCTGCAATAATTTGTTGGTGAAGCCGTAGAGAAGAGGGGGTAAAGACTTGCAGGGAGCCTTGGGAATATTTCATGCGGAGTTCCATGGCTGGTTCGATGTGTACTGCTAAGAACGACTTGTGTGCCACAATTCAAGCGTTTAACACGATCTGCAAGAATTTGTTGGTCAAACCATAATGAAGGGAGCACAGGAGGGCGCTGGGGGCCCTTTAGGTGTATTTCACGGGGTTCCATTGCTTGTTCAACTTCTACTGCCTAGAATGACTTGTATACCAAATTTCAAGCTTTTAGCTCGAGTTGCAAAAATGTGTGGGTCATATCTCAGTGAGGGGGCACAGGGAGTCGCACAGGGAGGCATAGGGAGGCCCATTTGGGGGTTTTACATGGGGGTTCCATGGCTGTTTAGATTTATTCTGTTAAGAATGACTTGTGCACCAAATTTCATCTTTTTAGCTTGATCTGTAAGAATTTGTTGCCCAAGCCCTTGGCAAGGGACACAGAATTGGGGTGCTTCTTTTGGCAGCAATAATATTAGTATTAAAAACTCTTAAGTGTATAAAATACGGATGTACGCCTTAAAAAACTTAGAGCTGTAAAGGAACAGATGTTAGAAAAAGACATTTAAGCCATCATAATCGCAGTAAAACGTGTAAAAAAATCTTCAGTGACCCAAAAAACACACTGGAGATTCTTTTACACGTATCAATGCGACGCTGATGGCTTACATGTCTTTTTCTAATATCTGTTCCTTTACTGTTTTATGTTTTTTAAGGCTTACATCCGTATTTTATACGCTTAGGCGTTTTTTAATACTAATAATTATCCATTATTTTTTTTATTGTCTCAGCAAGAATACCACTGAAAATATTACTGTAATCACCTTAAATTAACTGTTATAATGAAGCCTATTTCATACTCAATTTTAAGAGCTATAAAATTTGAAATTCGCTTGTTTGGTTCGATGTGTACGTGAGAGGAAAATTTCCCGAAGAAGAACAACAATAATTGTAGTCACATTAAAATAGCGTTCAAAAGGCCATAGGCCTTCATCATACGTAAGTTTTATGTTGTAAAATTGAGCAGCGTTTCGTTGGTTCGATTTTAAGGTTTAGTACAGCTGTTACGGGCCAGAATTTGGGATAATTATGAACATCTAGCATTTGAAATTTGGTACACAAGTCAATTCCTAGCTAATAAATCGAGCTAGCTATGGAATTTCTCAAGATATCCCCTAAGGCCTCTTCCTGTCCCCCTACCACACTCACTTGTAGTATTACGAATTTTAATACTATGAATTTTGGCTAACAAATTCCAATTCCAATTTCCAATTCCAAATTTGGCCAACAAATGACATACAAATTCTTGCTGATCGTGTTAAAACGTGAATTGGTACACAAGTCATTCTGAGCATTACAAATCGAACTAGAATTTGTTGATCATCAACCTCATGGACAGGACACAGGGAAGCACTGGAGGGTTAGTGTGTCTCATGGGGTTCTACGTGTAGTTGGATTTCCACTGCTACAATGGATGCTTTTAGTACATTCATCAAGAATTTGTTGGTCATCGATGCTTCATGGGGTGCCCAGATGGAGGGAGGTTGCTGGGGGAGGCTTTAGTGGTTTCATTGGGGTCTACGGCTGGTTCAATTTCTAGTACTAGGAATAATCTGTATATCAAAATGCATGCTTTCAGGACGATCAACAAGAATTTTTCGGAAATCAACCTCATGGAGCGGGAATAGGGGGAAGCGCTGAGGGGCCTTGGAGGATATCGCGGAAGTTCCATAGCTAGTTTGATTTCTACTGCTAACAATCATTTGTGTACCAGATTTCATTATTTTAGCACTATCTGGAAGAATGTGTTTGTCAGGCATCAAGGAGGGAGCACGGGGTGGGGGGGGGGGGATCGTTGTGGTGCCTTGTAGATTATCTCGAGGGGTTTCAATAGATAGTTCAATTTGTACTACTATGAATGACTTGTGTATCGCAACTTAATCGTTTAGCCCGATCTGCAATAATTTGTTGGTCAAGCACCAGAGAGGGGGCACAGGGAAGTGGCCCCTTGGGGCCCCTTGGGATATATCGTGGGATTCCATGCTTGGTTTGATTTGTAATGCTAAGAATGATTGAGTGCCGAGTTTCATGCTTTTTGCTCGATCCGCAAGAATCTGCTGGTCAAACCTCAGTGAGGGGACACGGGGGGGGGGGGGGGGCGAGGGTCCCTTTGTGGGTATTTCATGTGGGTTTCATGGCTGATTCGATTTATGCTCCTAAGAATGGCTTGTACGCCAAATTTCATGATTTTAGCTTGATCTGTAAGAATTTGTTGCCAAATCCCCTGGGAGGGGGCACAGGGTGGAGGGTGCTGGGAGGGGGGGGAAGGTGCTGAAGACACTTGGGGGGGGATTTCATGGGGTCTAAGACCTGTGTACCAAATTTTTATGTTTCTAGCTCGATTTGTAAAAATTTGTTACTCTCTTAATTATTTCTGCCCAGTGCTCTGCAATAATAATTGCTCTGCCGACGAGAATACTGCAGTCACACCAAAATCGAGTTCAAAAGGCCCTGGTTGGTGTTAATACCTACATTTTAAGCTATACAAATTGAAAATCAGTTCTTTGGTTCGATCTAGGTTACAGCAAACGTTCTAGCCCATTTGACTTTCCGTGTCAAGAATATATAGTTACATTAAAAAAACCTGCTCTAGGCCTTGTCCATACCTACGTTTTAAGCTATAGAACTTGAAAATCGGTTCAGTGGTTCGGTCTCCAAGTGAGGGCAAAGAGTCCCAACAAGAAGAAGAAGAACAACAACAACGACTAGAAATGGCCATGCTGTGGACGCCGAACGGTTTGATTGTTGTCATTAAAATTTGTAAGGCAGTGAAAGAGTTTCGACACGACGAAAAAAAAAACCGAATTTCGTTGGTCTATGTCAATTCTGGGCGAGACTATAGGAGTTCAAAGTTTGACGTTTAACATGGAAGTTCATGCTGAGGCTTACACAAGGACCGCTACCGTGGTCCTTGATGTTACCATGTCAGGCATCATCCGGACACAACTCAAGAATTATGTGAGCTGTTGGCTAAGGATGATTTACTTGCGAGAAAGGACTCTGCTCACAAGGCCTTTCACGTGTCTCAGGAAGCCAGTTGTTTTACGGCGAAGTGTGGCAGGCTTCTCAAGAAATGGGCCACTAATAACTTTTCTCTGCGTATATTATGGCAAGAAGCAGGCAACACTTCCAGCACCAATCCAGTGTATTTGTTAAACGTATTGGGACTGATGTGGGATCCAACAAGGGATTTACTTCTGCTAAAAGCCTACTTGGTTTGGCAAGATAGTGAGAATTCTAAAAGGGTAATTTTGGAAACCTTGGCAAGAGTTTTTGATCCGTTGGGTTTTATTTTTCCTAAAACAATTTCAGCGAAACGTTTGCTACAAGAATTTTGGCGTTTGAAGTTAGGATGGGATGAAGCCTTACCAGAAGACATGATTGAGAAATGTACGTCTTGGAAACAGGACTTGTGCCATCTTCCGAAGATAGCTGATTCAAGATGATATGCCACTACAGAAGAAAATGTATCTTCCGGTCAACTTCACGTTTTTTGTGACACAAGTCCCAAAGCTTACTGTGCAGAAATCTTTTTGCGTACTTCATTGAAGTCTTCAGGTTACACCGTAAGTTTGGTTGCACCGGAAACAAGAGCCGCTCCTATTCAAGCCTTGAGCCTTCCACGTTTTGAATTAATGGCATGTTTGGTCGGATGTCGTTTAGCAGCTACCGTTCATCAAGCCTTAGACAGAGTAAGCCTAAAGAATTTTGTTTGACTGATTCTAGAGTGGCGCTTAGTTGGCTAAACGGATCTCCTATGAAATGGAAGTTATTTATTGAACGTCGGTTCCAAGAAATTTTGTGTTTAACGTCTGCAAAGAAATGGAACTTTTGTGATTCAAAAAATAATACAGCTGATTTAATGACACGAGGTCTGTCCTTGAAAACTTTACTCAACTCCGAAATGTGGAGGAAGGGCCCATCATGGTTATCTCAAGACTCTGAAGTTTGGCCTTTTGTGCAATTGCATCGGGATACTGAGATCGATTCTCTAGTCTCCAAAGAGCAGCTAGTGGAAGTTGTAATCCAACAAAATTGTGTACGCAGTCCATTATTGGATGTCAGTAAATTTAGCAGCTGGAGGAAGTTAGTTTGTGTGCTCGTCTGGGTATTTCACTTTATTCGTAATATCAGGAACTCTGAAGAAAGTAAGCATCCATTTTTGAATGCAAGGGAATTGCACACTGCTTCTTTTATTGGTTCAAGTCCATTCAAGATAATGTTTTCCAAATGAACTTAAAGCCTTACAACAAAGCATACCATTAGACAATAAGGCTAGAATACTCCGCTTCAATCCATTTTTGGACAAAGATGGTATTATTCGTATGAGTGGACGGTTGAAATATGTTGCAATTATTGAGTCTCAGCATCATCCTATTTTGGTAGCTTATAATGAGCTTTCTAAACTGTTTATTCTGGAATCACACGTACGGTCACTTCATGGTGGGGTACAGGAGACATTAACCGGGCTAAGGAGTACGGTATGGATTTTAAGAGGTCGTCAATCTGTATAGAAAGCAATGCATGATTGCCTTGTTTGTCAAAAATGGTCAGTCACCGTTACCGTTATGGAAGCACCTCTGCCTTCATCAAAATGTTGCCGTGTTGAACCTTTCCAGGTTTCATGGGTTGACTTTGCAGGACCTTGCTGGATCAAAGAAGGGAAGCAGAAGAGAAAGTCGTATATTTTCCTCTTTTCTTGTGCAGTAACGCGTGCTCTGCATTTGGAGTTGGTATCCTCTCAAGGCATGAAACCCTTTTTACTAGCTTTACGACGGTTTCTTGCTCGATGTGGTGTTTGTAAGATAATTTACACTGACAACGCCAAGGTTTTCCAACAAACAGATTATCTACTGAGAGAAGCATGTGGTTTCCTTTCTCATCAAGGACTGGTGGCCAAAGCTGGGATTGAATGGCGATTTATTGCCCCACAAGTGGCTTGGTGGGGTACCTTCTATGAGTGAATGGTCAGATTGCTGAAACGTCATTTGAGAAGGTCTTTGGGTTCTGCTTTATTGGACTTTGAAGAACTTACCGCTGTTTTAACTGAGGTTGAAAAAGTGATCAACAGCAGACCTTTGGCAGCAGTTTCCGAAGATCCAATGAATTTCGAACACTTTACACAATCTTATTTCTTTATTGGCCGGTTGGGAGGTTCGCTATCAGACCTTCTTCCATCCATCACGGCAGTTCCCACAAAAGAGTCGTTAAGGAAACGATGGTATTTACGAAGACGTCAGATAAATACATTTAGGAAGAAGTGGAGTGAAGAATATTTACTATTGGTTCAGTCGGTGCATAAGCTGAACCTACCTCTAGCAGAATCAAAGTTATAGCTGAATGACGTAGTATTACTCAAGGATGACAGGATTCCGAGAAGTCAATGGAAGCTGGCTCGTGTTTCTGAACTCACCGAAGGAAGAGATGGAAAAGTCCGCTCCGTCATGAAGCAGACTGGAAATGGTAACTTTCTCAGAAGGATGGTGCAAAGAATATGTGCTCTCGAGTTAGTCTAGGCTTCGGAATTGTTCCACGAGTTTTCATTTGCTGCTCCAGTTTGGTAGTAGCTCGTTTGATACACTTTCATAATTACTGTAATACCACTCAGAAGAAGCACACTTGATAGGCACATGATTACACGTCAGTCTTAGCTGTCATAGTCAATATTTTTCAAATGAAGCAAACTTTAGGTAGGCTTCACGATTGTCTAACAAACCCGTTTGTCTACGGTCCTGGACAGTACCATCCTATGCAGTTGAGGAAGGACTCGCCAGGCAAAGTTTCGTCCGACCAACGGAGTTTGGTGGTTGAGGCGCAGGGTACACCCGCTAAATTCATAACGATGAGGGCTATGTACTCCGTCTCATACCAGTCAAAATCAGAAGAAAAGTTCTGGCATAAGTCCACTTGTGCCATTTCAATGCCTGAAAAAAGTCTTTTTCAGGATGCATTCCTCAAGCATGCCTTACCTTGTGTTCAGGCTTAAATCCTTATCACTAAAGATTGTTGTTACGAGAAATCTTCAGCTCTGATGTCTGGATCATGGAGCTAAACCTGAAGAGTCGGTGTATACTGAATTAAATGCAAGATAGGTCCTGTTCAAGAATGTCGGACGGCTGAAGAGTCATTTGACTAATAGCAAGAATTGCTTCGAACTTCACAAGAGAAGAAGAGGTTCGACCTTCCCTGAGGGTTTGGGAGTATGTTGTGCATTTCGAAGTTGTACTGTTGTTTTATTTTGACAACTGCCATTTTTGGGCCTTTGTACTTTCCATTATTGTTTAAGAGAGGTCGCTGTTACCTCCAATTTCACCGTTAAGTTTGTGGCTATATGTAACTTTAATTGTTATGATTAACGTCATTAATTATTATGGCCTCGTGCCAAAGTAGTAATCTGAACGTGCTCAACCAATAGAGCAGTGGCATTTGCCGCCATATTGGCACCAGTATGGGTTTTGGAGGGCATAACTACAAGATGCACTACATAAAAATGGAGGGAAAAACAACGGAAGAGCGGATTTCTTAAGCTTAAAATAACGTTGTTTTTTCTAACAACAAAAATCGCGCGTTTTGGTCTAAAAAATCACTCTTCACAGCATCGGCTTCAGTATGACGCCCTTCTGTTTCTCTCTGCAGTGCCCCTTGCAGCTGACCCATTAAGGCTCCAGCATAGACTTATATACAAAAATACTATGTCGTGTCACTGCTCTATAAAGGTTAGTTATAAAAGTTAGTCGGGTCTGCGCTTTCATTAATGCAGCTTGTATTTTTCTCTCTTTGTTTACGTTAGAACTTGTGCACCATGATTAAGCCTTTTTTTGGTCTTAAGCTTGGTTTTCTACCAACTATGGTAGATTAATTTGGTACGATGTTGGTTTTGCATCAGCGTTGAATTGCGATTTTCTCTACAAGGTTTGTATGGCATTAGAGGCTTAAGCTAGACAGTTAATAACCCATAATTGTGTAGGTAGTTACAGGGACGTTTAGTGGTAGTGCCAAATAGGGTCCGACAGGTCAGAGAATAAAATCCAAGTCTGTCGGAAGCAGGGACACGCATAGACCTAAGGTAGAAAAAGTTGCAGTTCTCCCTTTAGATTAATTCATAGGTTTTCCCTCCCTGGTCGAAGTTCATGTTCATTTCTCCCCGAGCAAACACTGTACAAGTGCTTAAACGTCGGTTGTAACAGACAAGGGACAGAGGATGGGGTGCTGGAGAGGAGGAAGCAGAAGACCTTCTAAAAAATAAACATAAAAAAAGATAGAAAAAGGTATAACTAACAGACACGGAATCCCACAAGATCATACAGGCAAAATGATTTTTGACTGTATCCTCATAAAAAGGTAAAGCCAGCAAAATTGCACGCTCCCTAAATATGCCAGCTACTCAGGTGCCGCCATCTTGAAAATTACAAAAGGTAACTAAATTTGAGAAAACAAAGTGTAACTGCCTGCATGCGTGGTCCAAGCATAATCTCCAAAGGTACCTATTCAACAATGACTTAGTTTTGCGTCTAGATATTGTTTCCGCACTGTTTGTGTCTAACCAATCGCTATCATTATAAAACCGTTCTAAAATGCAAAGGACATGGTAGCAAGCATATTAGGATCTTGACACTTCGATTCTAGGAACGTATATTACCAGTAAAAAATAAACTCTTTTTGTAACAATGGTATATTATTGCTATAACCAAAACGACTAATAGAATCTTCAGATTTTTCCATACTTGTAGTCGTGAGATTAAAAAATGGCTCCCAAAAATGTTTCCTCTCAGCTACCTACACTTAGGTGCAGTTCACCCCCCATTCAGGCAGCTATTGTTGTATGATAGTAATGCGATGGTCAGTGTCGGGATAATAAAATGAAAGCCAACTTAGTTTAACTTACCTTCTAGGGTGTTAATTCCCTGTTGTTTCACATGACGTTTCTGCCCAGTGAAGAGTTTGAGCTTTTCCGGTTACTACACATGTTGTTTTACCTCCTGTGGAGAAAACATTTATCTTTTTCCCCAACGTTGTCATCTTGACTTTGATTTATTGCTTTCATGTTGGGGTGCGCTACTTTGGTGCTGGCGCTCCGAATGTTTACTTACACTTCTCATAATGCTGTAACTCTACTGGTTTAACACTAGTGTATTGCTATGGTTCTTTGTTTTACCCTAGTAACTCTTTGACAATTGATTTGTTCTTTCTCTTGTTTGGTGCCTAAACTTGTCATGACAACATTTATACAACATTTATACAACATTTATACAAAATGTTATACATTTTGACGTTCCTTTGGACGGTCTGGTCAACCAATAAGCTCCGATGACATTTTAATTTGATTTTGTAAATAATGGTTGAAGAATCATGTCGACGTAATTTTCTTCCAATCATGCTTAAAGTAAGGAAAATTAATTGTCCCAGATGCTGTGATTACCGTAGAAGTAATGATTGCTAAATTTTAAGCAGAACTGTCCCTGTCTTTTGTGCCCCGTTGAATGCAACCATTTTCTGTAAACCTAATTAGAAAAACTGTTTCTTGTCATTTAAGAATAATGTAATGACACTCGTTGAATGTCGTGTCGTATGACTGTCCCTGACTTTCAAATATATTCTAAGGCCTGCGTTAAACTATAATTAACTGTATTATATCCTCAAAGGAACAACGAGATGTATTTCTTTCTAACTCGTCGTGTTGAATAAATTGATGTATGAGAGTGTTAGTCCAACTAAATTGCCTTCCGGGAAATTAATCACCCCATCATGGACATTAACTAAAGTCATTGGGAGCTAAGTAAACTGAGTAAAAGTATTAGCTATCATGTGATTGGACTCCTTTCTCCAAACTGCTTTTTTACGTGGTAGCATTGGTGGCCTACCCGTGATGACATTGCTAGGGTACCCATCGTGACTTTGACGGCTTCCTCATGGTACTGTTGATAGTTCACCCGTGATATCTTTGATGGGCTGTACTTATATCACCTTCTTTATGCCTCCCATGAGAACTTTCCCAATTGTCAAACAGTTACAAGTGATCTTAAACTAGTGATCTTAAACTAAAGTCTTAAACTAAAGTCCCACATACAAGTGATCCTCAACTAAAGTCCCAAAACATGAAAGTCTTTGTGAATACATTGTTCAGTTTTCCCATTTCTGACAATGACATCGTGAAAAAGCTCATGAGAATCGTGGACGACCAGACATTGACAGGATGCTCTGCAATACACAGAACTGTTTTTCAGGGCTTATTTTTCTTAATCCAGGACTCTATCTTAAGATTTTAGACCGCAAGAAAACGCAAGTCAAGCTTTCCAGGAAAATGCACTTGTCTGAGCCTGAGCGTGAAGCAATTTTGGAAACGTTTCATTGATGGGTAAAAGGGGTGATGGGTTAGAGGGGGATCTAAATCACGAAATTGGCCATACAAATTACTTTCAAACAGGCCCTGTCATTCTGCCCAAACTCAAATTCACATGTCCAGACGACGGAAATGAATTTGGTGGCATGTTAGTAAGATGTGGCAAACAACCAGTTATTCAACATGAAGTGTCAAGTGTAGATTTAATAGGAGATGAGTATATTTTGTCGGTGAGAGTTGCAACTTAAAGTTAAAAACGCAACGAATTCTTCTCGGAAATTTCCATACGGTAGTAGTCTAATCTTTTAAATGGGAAATTAAGAAAGCAGGAGCACTGGAGACAAGTGTTGACATCCCTTTTTGTCAAATTGTTTGGGAACAGAGTTAGCAATTATCAGCTCTTTATACCAAATGAATACAAGCAACCTTGGTGAGGGAATATTAGAGTAACGGATTTAATCTATGGTCTACCTAGCAGGCCCCGTCACCTATGTGACGGTATCACAGGTCAGAGTATAATATCGTTTGGAAATTTTTTGCATAAAGTTGAAAATAGCAAAAAGGAATGATAGAAAGATCCCTTTTCCTTAAAAGCAAGAAGCTACTTAAACCTCTTAGTAAGATGAAAAGTTCGATGTGCTGGGGACAGCTTGTGTAGATTCGGAGGGGGAAGAGTATGGATTAACGTGTTTAGAGAGGAGCTTTTGTTGAGAATTCAATTTTTGCCTCCCGAAAACTAGACGTTCTTTTTATGTATTTTAAAAATCTATTTATTGGTGGTTTACGTATCCACCTAACAGTGTATATAGTGCATTTGCGTTCGTTGTTGTTTGTGTCCAAACATTTTTTAGGTTTGGTGTTGAATAATTTTCTTAAAAATGATTTCTTGATAGAGGTTTTTCCCCTTCACCTTAAACGAGGGAAAACTAACTTTTTTGCCACTAACGTGTTTCTTACTTAACAGTACATCTTGTCTGGCTGCCACTAAAGACTTTGTTCACAGTTTATTACAGCACGACTAATGGGCTGAGAGGAGAAAATTTTAAACTTCACAAAATCTAATATTACTAATCAGTTGTTTTACTGTGTGGTCTTCTTTTTCTATCTTGTTATGGTTTCAGGATGATGATAGAGTGAGGCTTGAATGATCAGTACCAAGTTCTGACTACCACACATTGAACCGTATTAACTTTCAACTTGTCTTGTTTCTTTCATTTTGAGGGGGTGTGATGCGATAATCAGCATTGGGGTAAGAAAATGAAAGCAAAATTAGTTTAACTTACCTTCCAGGAAGTTAATTCCTTGTTGTGTGAAATGACGTTTCTAGCCCGTGACGAGTTTGAGCTTGTATGGTTACTACACGTGTCGTTTTATATCCTGTGGAGAAAATATTTATCTTTTTCCCAACGTTATTATCTTGGCTTTGATTTAAGATAATAAGGCGCATTACTTTTGTGCTGTAGCTCCCAATGTTTACTTACACTTCTCATAGTGTGGCAACTCTACTGGTTTAACACTAGCTAATGTTTGACAATTGTTTGTCTAATGTTTCTTCGTTTTACCCTAGTAACTGTTTGACAATTTATTTTTTTTTTCTCTTGTGTGTTGCCTAAACTTACCACGACAACTGTGTTGTCGAGGTGTTATACATTTTGACGTTCCGTTGGACAGTCTGGTCAACCAAGAAGCTCGGATGCTATTTTAATTTGATTTTGTAAATGATGGTTGAAGAATCAAGAAGAATATTTTTCTCCCAATCATACCTGAAGTAAGGAGAGTAATTAAGCCAAGTTCTGCGATTACCGTGGAGTAATAATTGCGAAATTTTAAGTAGAACTGTCCTTGTCTTTTCTGTCCCGCAGAATGCATCAATTTCTGTAAATTTTATTAGAAAAACTGTTCCTTGGCGTTTAAGAATAATGTGCAGACACTCTTGAACGTCTTGTCGTTTGACCGTCTCTGACTTTGAAATATATTCTAAGGCCTACGTTAAATTATAATTAACTGTATTATATCCTCAAAGGAACAATGAGATGTACTGCTTTCTAATTCGTCGTGTTGAATAAATTGACATATGAGAGTGTTACTCCAAGTAAATTGTTATCTCTGTCATCCGGGGAATTGATCACCCCAGCTTGGACCTTAACTAAAATCATTGGGAGCTAAGTAAACTGAGTAAAGTATTAGGCGTCGTATGATCGAATTCCTTCCTGATTTTTTTTAGATATACACAGTTAAACAGTTCAATATTGTTGAATTCTTTTTATTTTATTTTTGTTATGACTAATCCCAGTTGGGATTCAGTAAAAGATAATAGTTTCATAAAAAAGTGAAATACTAGGTACCATACAGATGACAATATAAAACACACTGGATACCTATATTTCAGGACTAAACGTCCAAACACTCATTAGTAATTGCTAACAAATTTAAAAGTCTAAAACGTGGTAGTGTGACACATACAAAGTACACAGCAGAAGTGAGGGAAACCAGAAATGCAGCAAGGATGGCTCAATGATTCCTCCATGTTTATGGTTGGGTCACAATCTCCTTAAGACCCAAAACATCACACAAAGAAAAATAATAAAGCCAGACATCTTATTTTTTCCCGAATTTTATCTCGAGAGTTTTTAAAATTTATTTTAAACGGCTTTTACCTAACCATTTACTAGGCAGTATCCTAGAAACGTATAATTTTTTCCTCACTGATGCAGTGAAACCTAAATGTGTCACCCCATCATATAATAAAATTTAAATTTTTTTCCCTATGAATAACGGAACCTCTGACATTTCGTCGTGAAATGTAAGTATTACTGTATTATGTGTCATCTTGTGCATTCTGCCTGGTATTTAAAAATTGTGTGACGTATTCACACACATTTTATAATGTATGTGCTTAAACGTCAACTTCAGTTTCCCTAATTCCAGCCTAATCCCTACGGGTACGGTGCTACTATACGAAATGAAAAGTCGCTCTTCAGCAACTAACAGTTTTTTTCTTTGATTGTGACAATAAATGCTAATAAAACACACGTAAGGTATTATAAATGAATGGTTTATACGTTTACACCCACAACAATTCTATACAGAAGTAAAAATTGTCTGAGTAAATAAAATAATAATAATCAGTAATCCCTATGTCCAAACTAATGATTGCATCACTGAACCTTCCCAGTTTCGACTATTACAAAGCTGAGCCCAGATACGTCAGGAAGATGATCTATTTGGTGGAATAAAAATGACATTGGCTGATTCGCTGCCAGTCATTGCTGTCCATGGTAGTGTGAGATAATTTCAGGCCCCTCAACAGGTATTTCATCTATTCTGGCTTAATTTTAATTTGGACACTGTGCATGCCTCAACCAAGATGGAAGGTTTTCAGTTCGAATCCAAGGTTTACCTTTCCCTTACTGTATATTAACAGTCTTTTATAAAATATTAAACGTAACTGTTCCAGTGACATTTGTGCAATCTGTTCTGGCTAAAACTAGTTTTATTAACTGGACTTACGGTTAACCTAGCAATAAAAAAAGTTTAAAAGACAACAAGGAGAAAGGAGGAAACCCAAAAATTTGAATACGAAAATATTCTATTCATAGCCTATCATAAATGCATTTTCAACACAAGCGGCTAGAGTAAATCACAATGCAATAAACACAGAAAAGGCTAGAATAGATCACAATGCTGCTTGACAATCCTGGTTATCAGTTTTCGGAAAATCTTTAGCATCTTCTTCATTTAATAGTTCAGATTACATCTAGCAACAAGACAGATTTACATTCCTGGTAAATAAATTAATCTGAAGATATAAGAATAAACCTATTTCATGTACTTAAAAACTATTGCCTTTTCATTACTGAAATCTGTTGGAAAAAATAATTTACCTATAACACTTGGGGGTGAAAATTCATTAACACCTAACAAAACAACAATTTCTCTAAAAGACTTTCCTTGTCTGAGACTTCCATATTTCCTTTCCTCAGTTCATTAGATGAATGGACTCTTTCTGTCATTGGATTGATAACTTATTCTTCAGCCAACCAGCTAGCCAGTGGTAAATTCATATTAGCAAAAAAATATCTTTTAAATAGCCAATAGTAACTTCACTATAATGATTATAATCAAGAGTTTTTAAAACGGTGGATGTAAAGACAAATGGGCTCATTGAAGTAAGTATAGCATCTAAGTCCAAAAGGCAAAAGAAATAGGGTTGCATCTGTATTTTTAAAATTTTAAATATTAAATTGGGTCTAACTAAAACTTGTAAAAGATTACATTGACTACACTCGAATGATTATTTTAATGAGTTTCTTTCAGTTAAATGTAGTTAGGGACGAAAAGCCAAACAGGCTTACTTAAGTAATTATAACATATGAACAGAAAAGACAACAAATAGGATTTAATCGTCACTTATACTATTTCAACATATAAAATGGTTCTAAATAAAATATCATAACTGAAACCCTTAATAACCCTTCATATCTGTTTTTGATAGGCATAAGTATATACGGTATTTACGGAATGTTATTTTAAATCAGAGTACAATGACAACCAAGTGCACACCATGACTTTGTCTTATTAAGGCTTAATTATTACAAGAAGTGTTTACTGAATAGTTTATATGGCTTTACATCCTTTACTATCACGACATAAGTTAAAACAGCACACATTCTTCACTACCTGACATCTCCTCCAACACAGCTTACAATACACAGCCAGTCTGCCTTAGAGAAGATAAACAAATGAGTCTGCTGTCATTTCGTCTCTACACCGTCTACTCAGCTCTGACCAACATGAGGAAAACGTTGGTCGAAATATCCATGCATTGCTCAAGGTTTGTAAAGCAGCAAAAGAGAACATGATCATTATTAACTTGCTTGTTCAGTGTAAGACCAAACTAAATCTGAAGACTTTCACAACAAAGTCCAGGGTGAATTTTCATGAACGACACATACAATAAAAAAAATATGATGTTTTCACAGTCAATAATTTACTATCCTGAAATAGTTTCCACAGTCCTTCTCATTGTGTTGTGTTTGTCATGGTTGAATTTGTGTTCAAGCCTGCTGTATTATTCGGTGAAGTAAATTGCGTCAGGACAACCAGATATGTAAGAATTGTGCTCATGAGCTGCAAAAGCAATAAAACGTATGTAATCTGTAATGAATACTAGATAGTAATAATCCATTACAATTTGTACTCACTGTGGTGAAGGTGCCCATATTTATTCGGAAAAGGTTTCCAGCTGCACTAATCTCAACAGGATTTAGACTTAACTTGTTGGACAACATCACGATAGTCTACAAAACAAAACAAAATTGTAGCTAGAGAACCATGACGAGAAATAAAATCAATACCCATGAGGTTAGCTACTATCTTTCATAAAACTTGAACAACTTTGGGAAGATGTTTACAATGCAGTTTCATTACTAATGCAAGCCTATTATCATTGTTCACTTCAGAAACAGCTTCATACTCAACATATTCACACTCAGTCGTACTCTACATTATCATACTAAACATTTATCTGAACAAAAGTTGCAAACTCTTGAGGAATTCTGGTGGGAAGGTATTAATCTACGGGCTGGATAATTACCTTCACTTTCCGTTCAGTCAGGCGGGATAAAGACGATCGCTTGACGGCGTCACATTGCTGCACTTTTGCAGAAGTTCTGACAGTCGGCCACACAGCTATGACAGATCTTGACCATTCGTTAGACAAGGTTAGTCCCAGGCGTAGCACAGTCACGTTTAGCTAAGCTAAGCTCTATCTCGTTGACTAACCATCTTTTACTCTCTGCTGCCACACGTCAATCCTCTCCGACATCTTGATACCAAGAGCGGCGAGACAACACACTGCACGTGTCACAACAATGTCGTGCCTCACTGTGTTTGCTGTCTTGGCACGAACCGCCAAAATGGTTCGCGCCATTTTTCCCAACATAACCCCCATTCGTGGCCAGGCTGCAAAACCTGAGTGGGGTCTCACTTCCTAGTGAGTGGTCAGCTTCTCTTCTGTGACAGACTCTTCTGGAGGTCTTGTCGACTTCTGTCTCAGACAGTTGCGTGTCGACCTATTCATTAGTTTTACCTCTTCATTATCTTGCAGAGACATTTCCTTCTGCTTGTCTGGAGGGGATTTTGCCCAGCGCATCATGTATCCATTGTGGTCAACATGTGGCATCAGGTTTCCTTCTCCATCATTGACCCATTCGATGGTCAAAAGGTTGTATCTCTCTGCGAAGTCTTTCACCAACCCTGGAGATGGTTCACTCTGCAATGTAATCTTTGCACCTTCGCTCTTGGCTTCTTGTTTGCACTACTCGCTGTGCTTCCGCAAGAGCTTTTCTCTGCCTCTTCGCAGAATAAGACGACAACTGAGGTTCATGTTGTAATTTTACAACGTCTCACTGGTTTCCCGGTTCACCACCAGTCTTCGTACTGGAGATGGCTTGTTCATCTTTGGCCTTTTCTACCTCTAGATCTCCAGGAACCTGTTACACGTCTGCAACAGTTACTACTGATTTAGGTGGTCTACTCTTTGTAGGTGAAGTGGCCAGTTCATCTTCCGCTACTTTCCGCGGATTTCCCCCACTATCGCTACTTTGGCTTTGTAGTTTGCAGGAAACTTATCCTCAGGTTGCGCTACGGCATTCCTACTTCGTGACACCTGTACATCTTGCTTCGTCATGATCTCTGTTTTGTCACCATCGACACCGCCATACACCACCCCTAAGATTTTGCCTAGTATCCTGCAGTCAACTTCTTCAATCCGAGCCAATCTCATTCCACTGTCAATTGCTCTTCGTATACGTTAGGGTGGAATAAAATGGGCTAAAAAGATTTTGGGGGAATATTGTAATTTAATTGTACGGAAAAGTTGTGTATTAAGCCCCTAATAAACTGTGTAAAATTTGGTTCAGATCAAATAATGCTTTGATCTGCCCCAAGGACCTTGAAATGTACAATATTCTGCCATAAACATGGTTTTAATACACATTTTTGAAAATTATTTCTTTTTAAATTTTTTAAATTTAATACTGTGAAAAAGATGTGTATTAGGCCACTAATAAACTGTGCAAAATTTGGTTTTGATAAAATGATAACTTGATCTGCCCCAAAGAACATGAAATGTACCATTTTCTGCCGTAAACACTGTTTTAGTGTTTAAATGCAAATTTAGGAAAATTGTTTTTTTTTTAATTTTCTGATTTAATAGAGGGGAAAGGTTGTGCATTGGGTCCCTAATAAACTGTGAAAATTTTGGTTTTGATCAAATAGTAGTGTGATCTGCCCCAAGGACCTTTAAATTTACCTTTTTTCCAAAAACGTATGGTTAAAAAATTTACACAAAAATGATGAAACTTTTTATTTCTGAATTTTGATAGCATAGAAGTTATACATTAACATTTTGGAATTGTTGAATAGCACACTTAATAGAAATAAACTATTTGAGCTACAAGAAGTTATCGAGATACCAGAATGCTGATTAGTAATCTTGAAATTGTCTTTTTGATTTATTCAAACATTTACTTTGTTACGGTGTTTTCACTTTATTCGATAATCGCTTTTTGTATTGAAACTTGGTATTATATTTCGTGATTCTAGTCTTGCTCGTATGAAGCTATCTCTTCCAGACATTCCACATATTGAAGCAGATGCTCCTGGTACCATAAAGCGTTGGACCACTTGGGTATGGCATGGAAATTATGTAAGCCATTCATTTATAGGCGACAGAAAGCCCACCCTCGACCATTAGTTGAAGATCCCTGTCAGAGATCCCATATGTCATAGGTTGTTCTATAACCTCATAGTAACTGTTCTGTAACCACTGAATAAGATCTACATAATCAGTTGCATCAACTTTTGGTGGTGGTATTTGGAAGGCGCGAACTTGACTCGATCCTGTGTTTGTTCTTGCTTTCATGATTCATCGCAGTCCAAGGGACCTGATGTGCTGTCGTTCATCGGTTATTATACAAACGTAGATATTTTGCGGATCACTGGGTCAAGTACACGCTTTAGTACCTCACTAAAGTAAAGACAAGATTTTATTGATTTTAATAAGAGCTTTGCACCCATGTTTGCTTTTCTGCCATTTACTCATTCATTTAGCTGGACCGACCACAGGTCCTACTGGTTTCAATGGATCTATTGGAAACCAGATTGCAGATTGTGAAAAGCTATCAATTGTTTGTTTTCAGAAAACTGAAGGTAATTTTCCATGCAATGAAGCAAAGACCTTAGTAATTATCAACAACATCTATAGGAATTGCGCCAAGCAGTCATAAGTTGTAATTATGTTTTAGATTTGCAACAGAAAGGCCATGGTTAACTTTTGCATGCATACTGGGTAACAGCAGGTAATCGTATCCTACGTTTGTATGTGGCAACTAAAGAAACCACAGACAATCTTCGCATTATGGTTGATTTATTGTTAAAGTGTATTCGCCAATGTGGTTTGAGATCAAGGCTAACCCCTCATGAAAACATGGTGCAAAGCATTTGTTGAAATCAATAAAATCCTCTCGTTACCTTAAGTGAGGAACTGAAGAATGTAGTTAATCCAGTGATACAAAGAAATGTCTTCTTCAGTCATCTGTAAAATGTCCTCATTTTCATGATAACTGATGAACAAGAGAACATCTTCGACTACGACGAATAATGAAAGCAAGAACAAACACAGGATCGAGGCAAGTTCAATGTTTCCAAATACCACCACTTTATTTTGATGTAACCGATTATGTAGATCTTATATATTCCATGGAAAACTTGAGAAGTTACAGAACCACCTATGATATTTGGAATATTTGACAGAGATGGAGATCTTCAGCTAATGGTAGAGTGGGCTATCACCTATAAATGAAGAGTTTACATCATTTCCATGGCACACCCAAACGATCGAAGGCTGTCTCAAATTCATCACGGACGCATCTGCTTCAGCATATGGAATGCCTGGAACAAAGGGTTTCGTACAGTCACGACTAGAATCACGAAGGCAAAGGCAAAGGCAAAGGTTAAGGCATTTTTGTGTAAATTTTTTATCATTACATTCATGGAAAAAAGGTAAATTTCAAGGTCCTTGGGGCAGATCAAGGTATTATTTGATCAAAACCAAATTTTGCACAATTTATTAGGGACCCAATACAGAACTTTTCCGCACTATTAAATTAGAAAATTAAAAAAAAGAAACAATTTTCCTAAATTTGCATTTGAACACTAAAACAGTGTTTATGGTTGAAAATGGTAAATTTCATGTTCTTTGGTGCAGATCATTTTATCATTTTATCAAAACCAAATTTTGCACAATTTATTAGTGGCCCAATACACAATTTTTCGCACTATTAAATAAAAAAATTGTAAATATAAATAATTTTCAAAAATTTGTATTAAAACCATGTTTACGGTAGAAACTTGCAAATTTCAAGCTCCTTGGGGCAGATCAAGGCATTATTCGATGAAAACCAAATTTTACACAGTTTCTTAAGAACCAATCTTCAGTTCCTTGTGTCTTGCATACCTGTCTGCGGACGGTAACTTATCTTCTGCAGACACATTTCTAGTACTTTTACTAGGTCTAACATACTTGCACTCTCTGGCAAAATGACCCCTTTTTCGGTAGACAAAACACTTTACCTTTCTTCTATGCTTTTAGTTTTCTTCCGGCTGTCTGTCCTTTGACTTCTAATTCGTTTTCATAACAACTGGTTTGTTACTTACTGGTTTCCTTTCCTCTTTAAACCTCCTACAGTGCTTGTCTTCTTCTAGCAGAAGAGATTTGGCATTGTTGGGCGTGTAATCTTCATCCCTAAAATGAAGTGGTCTTAAGGAGTTCACTTTCGTGGCTGTTTGACAGTACCCAGCATTATCATCGCTACGAATTCTTCCGTAAGTTCGTTGCATCCTGAAAACTTAGCTACTTCCGCTAGACTCTAGACTCGGTCTACATAATTAGGCATGCCTTCCTCCTTCCCCATCTTGCATTGTAGCAGATTCTTGAAGGCAAAGTACTTCTGTCACTGTTTACTTTTGGCATTTTTGTTATCATACACGTGGCTGTTGGTCATCACCGTCATTGCCGGTGCCATTCAAGCCTACGAACTTACCTTGAAACTTGCAACTAACGATCTACCGCTACGCTTCCAGTAGAATACACATTTTTCGTTCCTAGAAATACCAATCGAGAATTCAAGAAAAAACTACTTTAGTGACTAATTACACTTGCCGGTAATTATCCATGAGGCAGCTGTCTCGATCGTTTTGCCGCTGCTTTCTTCGTCTCGGTTTACATCGTGATCGTTACAGTCTGGTCTGTCAATTCGTTTTTCACGTTCGAAAAATCTAATGCATTCAAATGTCACTTCTGCTTGTTCAATTTCACACAAATTTCAATTTAAATGTCCGTCTGACACTTAAAATATTGCTTGAACAGCATTTGAAATCATTTGACCCCAGAATCTGTACTCCGTCTTCAGGACCTTGATGGCGACGAATGACAACAAACAAGATGGCAGCCGTAAAATTCCCCGTCTTTGCAAACTTGGTAGCGTCGTCGTCCAACTTTTTTGGCTCAAAAACCTTCGTATCCCGCACTGAAAAGCGTCGTATCTGGGCCCATACCCCTTTTGTTGAGGAATTAGGGTGGTAAGAATTAATCCACAGGCTGGATAACTACCTTTCCTTTCCGTGGATCTTGTGCAGTCTGGCGGGATGATGACGATCGCTTGATGGCGTCACGTTGCTGCAATTTTGCAGCGGTTCTGATGATCGGCCATAGCTGTATGGACGATCATCAGAACCGCTGCAAAAATGCAGCTAAACGTGACTATGATACTCCTGGGACTAACCTGATCTAACGATTGGCCTAGAACGGCCATAGCTGCATGGCCGATCATCAGAACCGCTGCAAAAGTGCAGCTAAACGTGACTATGATA
>JAHWFP010190880.1:37188-115221 GCA_023313725.1 Lithobius niger
TACTTTCAATGTACCCAATGTACCAGCAATTAAAATTCATTGAACCCCTACCGGCTTAGAGAAATTTGCATATTAATTATAATGGGCCATGGGGGGCTAGCCCCCCAAACGTGTGCAATCGTTATAAAAACTAATGTACCGTGAAGAACTTTCAATGTACCCAATGTACCAGCAATTAAAATTCAATGAACCCCTACTGGCTTAGAGAAATTTGCATATTATAATGGGCCATGGGGGCCAGCCCCCCCCCCCCCAAACGTGTGCAATCGTTTCAAAAACTAATGTACCATGAAGTACTTTCAATGTACTCAATGCACCAGCAATTAAAACATAAAAGTCACTTCTAAGGACACAGCTTACCAATTTCTTGAAAAAATGATGCGAATAACGTTGATATTTGCCTAATTACTTACTACTTACTACTACTTACTAGTAACGCTTTTTTTGTATCACGAAAATAAATTCTTCCATGCGGTGAATAAAGCTGGTTCTTTGCTCATTTTACAGATATTGCTCTGCCCTTTTCATTATGGACCATTTTAATTTGTTAAGTGATTCAGGGGTTAGGGAGCTCCAAACGTCCAAATTGAATTGTTTTACATTGTTTTAAACTTTGTTATTATGATGCAATGCTAAACTGAACATTAAATAAATCCGTGCGTTTGCAAAGAGAGATTTCTGTACTAATAAGAAATCCCAAATAAAGATGACTGCAAAAAGATGACTGCTGTCCTCAAAATCTAATAAACTCCAACAAAAAAAAAAAAAACTAGAAAAACCAGGAAACTAGATTGGTGTTTCCATCTCATAATTACTTAGAAAAAAATTGATTTCATCAATTTGGACCAAAAAATCTGACATCTACCCCAAAACAAAACTTGTTAAGGATTCCCGCCAAGCTTTTTCTCCAAGCTAATCCCACCGAGTAAGACTTAACGTTAAATGAAATAATTCAAAATTGCGCTGTAAGCAATTTTCATATATTTAATTTAACCTTCGAACTATTACTTGGTGGGCTTATCTTGGCGAAAGAGCTTGGCGTTTGATATCACGACTTCACTCGGCTGAAAGGCTTGGGGGGAATTATCAATAAGTTCTGTTTTTGGGTAGATTACTGGCTACTCCCAGCTAACGCCACTTTGTTTCTCGAAAATAAATTCTTCCATGCGGTCAATGTAGCAGACATCAATCATGAGCTTACCTACCAGGTTCAAATAACAAACCTGTAAAGAACATTTGTAACATATTGTTTTGACGGTAGCAATGCTTGAGAACAGCTGTAAAGTTTTACGTGGACTTAACCTATCAGCAGCACTGTGGTATCTGAAATCTTACAAGGAAGCAGATTCGTGTTCTCCTTTGCTGTTAAAACTTTGACTCAGTTAAACCTTACCTTGTACTTCATGGTACATTAGTTTTTATAACGATTGCACACGTTTGGGGGGCTGGCCTCCCATGGCCCATTATAATTAATATGCAAATTTCTTTAAGCCAGTATGGGTTCAATGAATTTTAATTGCTGGTACATTGGGTACATTGCAAGAACTTCATGGTACATTAGTTTTTATAACGATTGCATAACTTTGGGTGGCTACCATCAAGTTAGCCCCCCAGAATTGAAATGCATATTTTAAATAAACTAGGTGGGTTCAATAAATTTTAATGACAGGTACATTGGGTTCATTGAAAGAGGTTCAATGTACCGCAGTGTTTTCGTTTGGTACATAATTTGGGGGGCTAACTTTACACACGCAAGGTTTTCGGTTATTTTGAATTATGAAGCCCATTTATCCCACAAAATAAAAACAAAACTACCTCTTCGGCCGCTGTTGTTGCTGAAGAGGAACATCATGTTACAATACACAGGCACTAACGCCAATTCGAAAGATACGTTCAACACATGGTAAACAAAACGCTTAACTATTGTTCAACTTATTGCCCCTGATTTTTGGGCATTATACGAAAACCGAGTGCAAAATGTTCAACAATCATTGAAGCATTGTTTAACCATTGTTACATCAGGTAAAGAAATTGCTCAAATTGTCATTATTGAAGTTACTGACTCAGTATGGCTCAGCGGTAGGACCTTGGTCTTTGGTTTCAAAGGTCATGGGTTCGATTACCCACTCAGGTAGTCTGACATTTAAGTTCAAAAGGCAATGTAAAGAGGTTTGTATCAGTATTTATTTAACTTAAATAAAGCCCATTTGAGCAATATGGTGACCTGATGTATCAATGATTAAACAATGTTTTAACAATTGTTGGACATATTGGCCTCGTTTTTCGTATAATGTCCGAAAAACGGGAGCAATATGTTCAACAGTAGTTAAAGTATTTATACATGATAGCATTTATACATAAATGCTGTGTTCATCTGTATTCATTTCACTCTTGTTGAGGCATCGTATTTCCATCCTGTTTAAACAGTACTTAAGTGATGGAATTTATAATGCAGATGCTGCGAAGTATTCTTCTTCATTGGTGCAATGCAGAACCTTCCTTTATGGAATTATATACAGATTCGCCAGTGCATTGGGTGAATTTTGTTTAGTGAAACGCAGTCTAAAGCAGTGAAAGAGACTACTCGTCCTGTCCTGGTGTCTGTCTGTCTGTCATCAGCTGTGTCACAATTATAACTTGTCAATCCTTATCCGATCCATTTGAAATTTGGCACATGCATTCTGTGTTATATTTGTGGATTTAAGTTCGAAAATTATTAAAATTGGGCGATGGGTTTTGGACTATTGACTTTTCAAAGCTTAAAATTATTTAGAAATCGTCAATTGACGCTATTCTATTTACCATTCAGTGAAATCAATCGGAATCTAAAGTTGGCATGTGTTAATTAATTACTGAAGACCAATCTATACCTTGACTATACCTTGACATCCAGATCTGACCATATCAAAATGTCCATGGCATTGTGTTTACCAAAAACTTGCCTACATCCGGTCAGATATAGTTAGATCCAGCTAGAATTAGTTAGATCCATACAGATCCAATTACATCGATTTGGATAGGGCTACATCTGGCAAATCTGGCCAGATTTGTTCATATTCTAATTTGCACCAAATATCACTCAAGAGGACTTCACCCAACACTTTCTAATAAATGATAAATGATAATCAAAATCATACTTTGTTACAAAATGTCTGTGTAAATTTCTAAATCCAATAACGATGCATACATAAAATATTAATACTAGAACTACAGATATATTATGTTATCATCCCATTATATTACCTGAAATTCTATCTGAGAGAGACATTTTGGATCAATGTTGTTCAAAGTCTCAGCGACAAGTTTGGCCTGAAAATAATGAGTAAACATTATATAAAAAAATTAACCAATTTTCATTTACATTACAAGTTTAATATTTCTGTTTATGCACTTACCTTTCCTGTAATATTTTCTGATGCTGCACATACAATACCTATTCGATAGATGAGCACTACAGCTAAAAATATCAAGCCTCCTGTTATTGCAATGAAACTGTTGGAACTAACAATTTGAGTGCAACGCATACACATTGTAAATGCGTTACTTCCTAGCAAAACTGATATGAGCAACGAAAATTCCGACTGCAGACATTGCGCTGTTTGAGATAACTGTATGTGCTGTCTGCAGATATGGTCTATAAACTGGCTTTTAGCTAGCATTTCTGAGGGTAAGTTATCCAGTTCAGAATTAAGCAATGAAAAGAGTTCAGCACACAAGTTTACAGTGCCAACAAAAAATACTGTAGTAAATGTATCGAATCCAATTTGTACAAAATGAAAAATCAGTATTGATGTTTTAGAGATCAGTTCAACTCGATTGTCTCTTAAAGCACAAATTAGCCAGTATAACCACACAAAAAAGGAAAGTGCAAACTGAACAATGCAGTACTTCGACTGAAACTTCTTTATTTTAATTCGTTTTTCGAGTACTTTATCATATTGTTCTAATAAACTTAGCAACTTTTGCAGTCCCGTTGTGTCAAATAGGTAATAAACCATAACCAAACATGAGTAACTTATTGGTATCCATGATGCTGCATTAACGACTAGCATCTTGATGTAAGTGAGTCGCAATGTACGCATAAATACATATCTTATTCTGTGTACAAAAATAAAAATGATGCCAATCTTCACGACAGCTTTGTATAAAATCATTAATGCTCGTTTAAAAACCCTTTGTTTAGTGTGATTTGAAGAACGAATATTGAAATCCCAAGAGATAAGTCCCAAAACTTGGCCCAATATAATAACTGGGTGGAACAGTTCATAGGTTACTGATTTCTTCATTCTTATCTTGTTATTACACGAAAGTGAACTAAAGCAATAAAACTCTATCCGTCTTCTTACTAAAGAGTCATTGACAAGGTTTAATGGAGCAATTCTTCTATCCATGTTGTCTCCTATTAAACGAGAGAACTTATGTTTTGTTTATTCTCACTAGTAAGAGACCTGTAGCTTTTCCGTTCATATCATTAAAATCCTTAAAATGACGACAATTGTGCTAATTATTTGTTTTCAGATCACTAAATTACGTAGGGTGTAGGATTAGTTCAAATAAAATTAGGTGACTCAGTTTTAGTATAGTGGAAGACTGAGTTGTAACAAAATGTTTAGCCCTCCGGTAAACCCAACGAAAACTTTCAGGATATTTGAGAGGAGTATTTCATAATCCAAAGGGGAACGATAAAAACTATATGTTTGAGCTAAATTATTGTACGGGAACTGGCAGTTATTAATTCATAAGTGAAGTGTGCCGGGTTTTGGCAAGAACTGTGTCGCACACAGTGTATACGTTAGACATTGAGCAGCAGCAGACTTTGGTGTTGCCAGACTTTGTATACATTTAGTATGAGACCTAGTACAATAAAATGTCACCAGGGAGTAGTGCATAATTAGGGAAATAGATTGAGGGTAAGCTCAAGGTTTACCTGTTGTGGCATACACCACACTTCACCCAGGAGTAATGAGAAGTGGAACAATAAATTAATTTAGGGCTATGTCTATTTACAAATATACACAGTATGTACATATTGTTTCACTGCAGTAAGGAGAGTATTAATATCCCTAAATTACTTTTCAAGACTCTCCAAATTCGAATATAAAACCCCACGTTACTCCACCCAAAACATTGCAACCAAAAAGTTAACTTAATTTCGTCATTTTGTTTGTTAAAATAATGTAAATAAAACTTGCAAAATTCCAAATAGAGGAAGACGAACATTGGCTGCTACAAAACTGAAAAATAAACTTCATTACTCGCCCAAAACCTTTACAAAGTCGATCTCCATGGTTTTTTAATGACTCTCGAGGATTTTCTTGACACTTGACATTGCAAACCCCACTCTCTAAATGTGACAGGAGGCCAAGACCCACATTTTTTGGCAAAACTCAAGGAGATGAGACACGTAACGGCAATAACATTGTTTGAGGGGTGGCACGCACAGAAAGCACACCGTGATCTACAATACTCGATGAAACATGAGTGAGTCTGGGAATTGTAATTAAATGCGGGAACTCTTCCAAAGTCACATCAATGGGTGTTGTATTCTTCTTTTGGAATTGGTGAGATTTATTTCAACTTGGTGTTTTACGTGCGGTGTCCATTGCTTTGTGCCATAAATGCGGTAAGAACAGCCTCGGAGGCCTACTCGCCGTTTCATCCCTGAGTGAGCCCTTACGATGCAAACAATGGATTATCATGCCAATTAGCCTTGTCGGCCGGTGAATGTAACAATTTTTGGTCCGACCCATCAGTGATTCTGCTGCACAGCTGTAAGTTTGATTTCTGCCACAATTCACTCATTTCTAACAAAATACGGTAATCATAGTCACTAGACTTCGAAACAAATTCTACTTAAAACCTAGCGTCATTTAGAATTTGGCCGGTTATTAGTGCATTACACTAGATCATCATTTTCGAAGGTGAATTTACTGTAGTTTAGTGCAAAGTGGCTTTTAGTTGTCTCTATTGATTTGGACTTTGTTTTATCTCAGTCAATGAAAACACAAGTGACATTCTTATTCGCACTTGTCTTTTTAGGAACGATTTTGATGTTAATAGTTATGTTGTGGAATGTGGAATATTTCTTGCTTTCATAAGGTAATTTCTAATGCTTTATCAATAGACAAAATTTGTGAGACACTCACTTTAGGCTATGTTTCAGGAAAATTAATAAAATTATTCAGGAAAATTAATAAATTTTCAATGGTACTGTTCTGCATCGGCTCTTAAGACAGACTAGGTACATGTCCAATTCCACAGTGCTTATCAGCTGTCATCTGTTATTGTTCACGTGTGTTTAGCAAAACCCCATATCGGTCTATTTCGACAATTTTTGCATATTTGCGGGAAACACTCGTGTGACGTCACACTCAATGTGTAGGAGCTCCACTGACGTCACGTATTTCTGTGATCTGTGGATGCAACATGGCTGCCGTTTTTGATATGATGAATCGACGCAAATTTGGACTAAAAACTAATGAATACTAATTATAAAACGTAAGTCAGACCGCTCCAAACATAAAAATTGTATTCGAGTGGTAATTGTATTCATTGCTACCGAATTCCAATCGACAATAAGACTGAAAATGAGCACCGGACAGTGCTTAGCTCAAAATGGTTACCATGGTAACGTGAAAGTACGCTTTCTATGCACGACCGCAATGGCTGATAATAGCGTGATCTGTCTCAATTGTTCTTCTTTAATCTGAACGTCTGTTCCAGCTATCGTTCGATGCTTATGGTTGTTTATTATTCACGAGAACCAGTGAATTCGAGCTGTAGGCCTCTTGGTTTATCGGCAGTTGTGTTATACACAAAAAAAAACAGCTTCTAATTTTTAAGTTTAAAAAGAAACAATCGGAATTTTGAGTACGTAAACGCCTGGGGTTTAGCCATAAAATGCTTGGTTATTTCAGTGACTTGTTTGATCAACGTGTAGCTGCATTACGTTATCTTCTTTATTACTTGGTTTCCTAATAAAGTTATTACAGCTTTTTTTGCGTCGTTTTCGTCCTTTTTTTTGGCCTTATTTTTACCTATACAATGTAGGGCCTTAGGGCTTCGGGCAGATGACCAGGAGTGGTTAACGCTCGTTAAACCCTTTGAAATCCTTTGAACAATACAACAACGGACGAAAGCAAAATGAAAGTGGACGAAAGCAAAAAAAAGGACGAAACTAACGAAAAAAAGCTGTAATTCGTAATCGTATAACTGTTAACCTGTTTGCATTGTTTACGTAAGTGCAAGCGCTGCGAAGCCAAATGATTATTATTGTTTAATCTCGTTAAAACGTCAATACACGATTTTATGAAAACACAATTTCTTTTCCAGGCCTTTAAATGTAGTGTATGCCAGGGCGTAACATAAGTATTTTTCTCCTTTCGGCTTACAGAAACAGTTAAAGATATTTATTTTCTTTTTGCATCCCCTCCCCCGGCCCCGTTACTGAGGGATAGGGGGTTGCAAATCAGTTGCATAATTGGTTTAAAAATTGCTTGCAAATTAGTCTGACAGGTAAATTATTTTTTGCCTTACACCCCAATTGGTGTGTGACATTACAAATTTACTAGCTTCCCAAAGACCAAAAGGTCCTTTCTTTCGTCTTTAGTGTTTTTCCTCTTTCTTTTAACTTTTTTCAGTTCTGCCTGCCAACCAACTAACCCACCCCCGAAAGTTGTTCTTTGCAATTGGCAACGTCGTTCAGTATCGCTTGCTGTATGTAATCTATGGCTTCATAAAAAAGTTAGAAAATAGCGAATAAATATTTATTTCAAGAATTTGTTGGCCCCTCGGATCGGTTCCCCCATTCTTTAGGCCAGTAGAGAAGTTGGAGCGGGGGGGGGGGGGGAGAAAGAGTAACTAAAAAACATATCGTGGGGATTCTATGACCTTAACTCAACTATGTCCCTTTCCTTTTTTTTCGCCAAACCGTGTCTGGACTATTGTTATTTTTTGTGTTACGGAGCACGAACTCGTCACGAATACCAAACTGGGTTACCTGCCCCACGACGATGAGAGTACTTGTGATAGATGTGATGTGACAGTGATACAGAAAAAAGTAAAAGCTGTTGTTGTTGAGGTCACCTAGTGATTAAACAATGGTTCGGCTGGAATTTTAATTATCCAGTATTAATAATGTTTTAGGCTAAAGCCTGATGACAAACACGTGTTTCTTAATCCACCATTTGAGAAACGACGTAAATATCTTCTTCCTTAGGAGGGCCCCACAAAAACAATACCGTTTAGCATCATGGTAGGTAGACTTAATGCATTGCGCAACGCAACTCATTGAATTCGTAATACTCTTACGCACACGCGCAAAAAAGTACGCAAAATCGGACCCTCCCCACTGACGTCATTTGGCAGGGAAAAAAGATAATGAGCTCGGCAATGACCAACCTTTCCTATACTGTCATTCCACTCGACCTTGGCAAAACCCATAGGTTAAAAGTAAATCCCTTTGGATACGGGTAACAGCACTGCTAGTAGTGACGTATGCAAATGGTCACTCCTGATCTGCACCAATATTAACTAAAACATTTTGCCATGCACTGGGCCACAAAAATTATTATGAATATGAAATCAAATACTTGCAGGCCATTCCCAAATGTGGTTCTTTTCTGAAACGCCAGCATCTTTGTTAGCTTGACAGGACTCACATATTTTCACCAGATTCTCGAGTGAGCCATCAATTTGAGGCCACCATAAGAGCGAGCTAGCTCCTTTATTCGTATGATACCCCAGTGTCCAATGTGTAGCTCCTTTAGGACCAGCCGTCACAATTCTTCAGGAACCATCAAACGATAGTGTTACCTTTAAGACGTAACTCATGCCGTATTATAGAAATTTTTTTATAGAATTATTTATTATTATAGAATATATTTATTTTGTCAGGCCTACCATTGTTAGTACATCAATAGACTTGTTATCAGCGTATCTTTTAACGTGTGTTTTTCCAGTTGATTAGAAAAAATTGGAAATGACTGACTGGTTTCTAGATTAATTATGTGCCAACCCCTTGGAAGCTTGGAAGGAGGCCCATATGGTGTCGGCATGCAAGATAAAAAAAATCTGCAGTGAGGTTTTCTTTGCAGGGAATGTGTTGAAGTTCAAAGTCTTATCCATTCAAGAATAGGGCTCAAGTCTTTATGCGAGTTACCACCATTACAGAAATAGAAAGTTTGCACCCAAACATGCTCAACAAACCCTTTTGGTCCATATGCAATATGAATTTCTTCCGAAACAAATATTAGCGGAAGTGTTTTACCTCAAATGCTATATAGAAAGTACTTCCTATCGAATTGAGCAAAGGTAAGTTCTGCCTCACTCAAAAACTGGGAAACAAAAACTATAGGCCTAATGGCCTATGCTCTCCATTTGGCAGTGTATGTAAAATGCTTGCTCCAATTCCTACTGTACTTGCTTCGTACACTAGTTTGATGGTAAATGTGGATCATAGTCTGCGATAAGCTTATAATCCAAGAATTTAGCTTTAGCATTTTGAATAGCTTCTGAACGCTCTTTACTCCATTTCCAAGCTGTGTTTACAGATAAAAGTTTATTTAATGGAACCAGCATGGTTGCCAAATGACGAACGAATGTTTCTTATTGGTTCATAAAGAATAAATAAGACTTTATATCTTGTGTGTTTGTAGGTTCAGGTGTTAGCTTATTATCATCCAATACTTCGGGATGATTTTAAACTCCATTTTTATCTAGTTGGAATCCCAGATAGTTTATTTTTATTGGCTGAGTTTACTTTTGCTTGTTTTCAACTTAATACCACTTGACTGCAATGGTTTGCAAACCTGAAATAATGTTTTGCTCTGCTCCTTGCATTTTCCAGCAGCAACAACTTCGTCTACAAACTGATTCGTCCTAGGGATATCCTTAAGCATACCGTACTCCTATGGAACATGTCAGACGTACTCGTGAAGCTAAATAGAAGCTTTTGAACTTGAAAAAGGCCCCTACGGGTGTCAATGGTTAAAGGACACTTAGCTTCCTATTCTAATTCTCTTTTCAGAAAAGTGTCACTTAAATCAATAATAGTAAAGGAGTCACAATCAGCTAATTTGATAAATGGATCTTCTGCTCTTGGTACAGGATGCTATTCCATATCCAATTGTTTATTAAATGTGCCTCAGTAGCCCCAACAATGCGAGCACAGCGTGGATAGCCCAGGCACAACAATCCACTGGTTTCAACCACACCACCCGTTCTACTTGGTTAATTTCTGCCCATACCTCCCCCTGCAAGCGGGGTACAACTCGGGCCAAACAGGATTTACGCACTGCGTCTGGTTTTAGCTTAAAGATGGCTATGAAATTTTAAAGGGGCGTAAACCCGGTGAAAAAATTCAGAGAACCTACAAAATTGCCCTATTATTGTAAATCGTCTAAGGTTTCCAATTCATTTACAGAAAAAGCATACAATTGAATAAAGTCTAGGTTTATTTCAACATCCAACTGCGATGATGCAAGGCTGGCTGTTTGCCAGGACTGATTAATGTGTACAAGCAATTATTTTAGTTTTATGCATAACATTTAGTTTTACAATGCCAAAAGGATTTACTGTAGCACCTACGCTCGAATTGAGTGTAATTTTAATTAGGTCCAGTTTAAGCTTACTAATATACTTACGGTACTTACTTGCAGGTATCAGTGTCGTGTCTAATCCAGAATCAACCTGTAATGGAAGCTCTTAGCCGTTTAACAAGCAATGGACTAACAAGCAATGGACTATCCATTTGCTGCCGTAAACGTTTGAAACGATCTCCTTTGGCTTAATTCTTCTGAATCACACCTTGTGCCATCTGAATCATAATTTGACGATTCATCAACCATATGTATTTTTTTCTGTGAATATTTATGGTTTTTCTTTTACAAGCTGTTTGTACCATTTTGCACTTACGAGATCCGGATGCCGTATTGTGTTTAGCAGGTTTGCTGAACCTGCAGACCCGGCTCAAATGTGGTGCATTCCTGCCGGCTGAAAATTTGTGCTGCAAACAGCTTTTATTTGGTTTAATATTCCCCAACAATAGCACGTTATATTACTAAGAGTTTTCTCAAACATTTTTGGATGTTTAAATTGCACAGCATGTGTTTGCTAGAACTAAAACTGGGTGGCCATTTTTTCAGCTAATTCTTTTGCAAGAGAAAACGTACACTCTTTATCAATGCAAACCTTAGGGGATCTAAAGACAACAATTGTTTTAAAGTATCCTAATTGTAGATTCCATCAATTAACCGGTCGTGCAGCTTTGCTTCACGCTTTGTACCATTATCAGCACCACATTTACAATTTAGTGTAAGCTTTTTTAGATCAGCTATGTACTCTTCTATAGACTCCCTCACTGACTGCTCATGCCTTTGAAAATCCGGCTTGTTTGCAGAAAAAAATTAGGTTTCTGGAAGAGGTTATCTGTGAACAAAGTATTTAACTGTGTTACAGTCTTAGTTTTAGGCTTGTCTGGCGTGAACAAGTTACATAATAACCCGTAGGTTTCCACCTTCACTGTTTAGGAAAATTCCCACCTGTCATCGGCTAGTACATTGTACACTGCAAAATTTAACTCAACTAGCTTGAAGTAGACCGCTCAAGTTTATAGACTTGGGTCATTCCAGTCTTTTAAGCACTAAAGTAGTACCGGAAATATCTACAACAGCTTCTACAATAATTTTCACTAAACTTGCATGGCCAAAATTAGGGTTATGTTTATATCTTAACATTGTTATGCAAAAATATTTGCACGTAAAACATTTGCAGCTAAATCTTGATTGGTTGTTTGATCACTAATTTAATTAGTTGACTGAAAAAATTAAAAAAATGGTGAACCACTGTAATTAGTTGCTGTGCTGTAATTCCGATAGGTGATTTACATTAAATATCTTTTTGTGTAAATTTACCTGCGTCGTACAATATTCTGAGCTCATGGAAATTTTGAATTAGTGTTAAAGGGTTGAGTGAACTAATTTCTAGGTGTAGAAGTTATGAATTTGTTTGGAAATGATTAATTGGCCTAGTACTAATTATTATTGATACGGGGTGAGTGGTTGCTAAATGTGCTATTCTTTTATTTTTTAGTATAATTAACTACTTGTTGCAAAAGGCCGTCCATCCCTATCGAAATGAGATCGTTTAAAAGGTGGTAGGGTGATTTTCTTGTGTCAACCGAATGTGTTTCCCCATTGTTACAGTGTCCTCCGACTTTCAGTTTTGCTGTTAACTTTTTGTGTCGTGTTTCGCCATCCTGCGGCAATTTTGATTTTCAAAACCATGATGTCAATGTTGAGTGCCAGTTTACACCAGCCTTGCCTGTTCAGGTATGCCTTGTGAAATGAATTTAACATAGAACAACAAATTTACAAACGTATTATAAGTTGAAGATCGAGGTCGTTATGGCTAGGAGAAGGAAGTTTTTTGGGGTTTATGGGGTGACTCAGCTCTCAAACTGTCAGTAGTGTCGTTGTCTTTAATTCCTTCTACACAGACTGAAGGTCTCTGGGAACACCCCAATACAAAACAAAACTTGTACTTCCCCGGAGTGTATCCCTTAGGTGCAGAATGTCATGCACCTACCATGTTGTATCAATTACCAGTTTAGGAATTTAAGTAGCAGTACAACACATGCTATCTACACGGTACCATGGTAGAATGCTCGTTCGCCCTTTAAATCATGGTGCATTAAATTATCTCCCCACCGTTACATAACATTTTAACGTGCCACCCCTGACCCTTGAGCGTTCACAGCCACCTGTTTAAGACCCCATTGTAGGAATCCTATTCCCCTTTGGGATCTTAATTTTAATGGTGGGTGCTACTGATCAACAGTAAGAGTTGGAGGCAAAATACAATAGGATCATAATATAATAAATTCTGTAAAGTGGCGATATCGTACACTAAAAAGTCCAAAAATGTATTTTCCCCATCAAAATAAAAACTTGTGATTTAAGGCTAACAAATATTATTATGTTCAGCAAGACAAGCTAGCATTCCAAATAGCAAAAATTAAAATAGCAAAATTCACTTTCGCGTTTTAATACTTAAGGCAAAGAAAATTAACTAACTAATTCATAAAAAAAATTTCAATATTTTAGATCGGTCCCAAATTTACACCAATCAAAACATGTCACACCTGTGCTGAAAGAAATTGCTAAAAGAACTTGAAAAGAACTTAGGATACACTCTTCAGTGATGCAATAAAATGAATTTTTGCTACTATTTTTTCGATTTGAATCCTTGTTCATTTTGCACCCTGAATGAAGCTTTTTTGTCGTTAAGCACGGTATCGTTGCTTTTGTCTGATTTATTTTGTCTGCTTTTGGAAAGCTTCAATTTCTGTAAGTGACAGGTTTGAAACCAAATCGAATTTCGATTTTTGTATATTATTGAGAACGAGTGCTTTGGCTTGCGTGCAATCAAATTTAGCTACAAACTTCAGCTACAATATCAATATGGCGGTTGGATGTATTGTGAAGCCAAGCCAACTTTTGGAAGGTTTGAAATTTTTCTGTGGCCCAGAGATAATTTATGAGCATAAGTCGCGTTGGATATTAGAAGCTATGTAGACGAGGTTTTGAAATTTATTCTGCACTTAGGTTTGATTCGTGGATAAAATGAATTGTGAAATCTACACGAGAGCTGACAAGGCTGCTGACAAGGCTGCTTCTAAATGATGCAGTTAGAAAAAGCCACGTTTGTAGTATAGTCATTAGCACAAATTAACCATTATTTAAAAAAGCATGACTTTATGTAAAGCTGTTGACCTGGAGTTAACAAATTTTGGGGCAATGCTAAACTGTTAGAAAAAAATGAAATTGACAGTGATGCAAGTAATTAATTTGCTCATGGAAAAGTTCAGTTTTGGAAAAGTGCATAAAAATGTATGAAAGAGCCTAAAATTATATGATGATACAAAAATATTATGAATTTAAGTAACGGACGCTTCAGTGTTCTCTTGCTAAGAGGGACCGATGGCTTAAAATTGAAAGTGAATGAGAAGAAGTACCAAATCTCAGATTGAATAGTGCAAAATAGGGTAGACATTTATAGAGTTAAAATAAAATAAATAGGTCCGAGTCCTATATGACTAGGGTACACATTTATACAGTTAAAATAAATAGTTCCTAGTCCTATATGACTGAGTCTCAAGCCTAAAATTTTGCTGGTACTATGCTAAACAACAAATATAGATAAACACTAGGTGGAAACCTCAACACAACAACTAAAGTATGCAATTAGTAATGTTACCAAAAAGTACCTAAATCAGGGCAAACCTTACAATAGGCTTATTCCCTAGCCTTACTCCTAGCGAAAGCTGGTCAAAATATTTATGTAGGCGATTGTGATATGGCACCAACACTTTCCTGTAGATGAGCAATAACCTATATCAATAATTCTGACCTGCATTCGCAAAGACGCCTTTGGCTTTCCGTCTTTATTCAATTCTTCAGATGATCATGTTTTTTCCTGATTTAGGCTATATTTAGTTATTTTACGAATTGCATGCTTTAGTTGTTGCGTTATGGTTTCCATCAATTGTTTTTTAATACGTTTGACTTTTAACCTTGTGGTAAAAGTTTTTGGCTTCACCAAGAGTCGAAATGGAAATGATGCACTTTAATCCAATAAATGTGCACCATATTGGTATTACAGTATTTATTCACAGTATTGGTGCTGCTCCTCTGATACATGTTTCAGTGAATAGGACATCAAACCTGCAGCTCTACAGCAATTAAATAAAAGCCACGAGGCATGTATACAGAACTGGTCTTTAAATTATACCTATATTAAATAATGTCTCGTTAATTTCCATATTCGAGAGACAAATTACGGAAACCTTTTGCCCAATTTGATCAATATGTACAATTGTACATTACTCAGGAAGTGGCACGTTTGTCAATTTAGTTACTACCTTTACAAATCCTGAAACGATACAATACGGGTCAATAACGTTTTGGATTGCTATATGTGGTCAATGCTTTTCTATCTAGCTAAACTTATTAACGAATTCATACTGGCAGCAGTAACCAATGAAAAAGAAACCACATCTTTTATGCCTAAAAGCAACATCCAGTAATGCTGTATATTTTGTGTTCAATTACTTAAATTTGTGTGTGAACCAAAATGGAAAACTATCTTACAGACTTACTGAATTGATCTCCTATTGTTTTTGTACCAGGAATAAGGAAGAATGTTTCATGCCATTTGTGCACTAGTTAGAACGACTGGAATCGTATTGACGGTCTCCTACAAACAGTAACAATGTAATTTCGACCAGTGTGCTTTCGATTTTATTAGTAAACAGAGTTCCACATGCTTCTTTTGCAATGGGATATTGATTATTCGCATCCATTTGCTAAATTACTAGAAACGTAAACATGTCAAGCAGCTCAGAAAAATGTTAAAGAGGTAAGTTGAAGATTTATTGAGGCAAACGTCGATAGCCTACCATTCCAATCGATAAGAACCTAATGCACTGAAAAAAATTGGCGGCTATTAGTATTTAACAACTATTCTCTAAAAATATCTTTGGTGGTTGCATGTGTATCAAGACCAGTGTAAGGGAACATTTCTACCCAGTTCTACCACTGTAAAATTTTCTCCCTTACTAGCTTTTAATTTTGCAATACTAAATTTGGTGTTTTTTTCTTGCTGCAGCTGAAAATTTATCTTCTACAATGTCTTCAACGAGAAACCATCTTAACATAACCAAAGGATAATGATGTGATAACTTTCGTGTGTTAATTAGTAAACTGTTAGTTTTATTAAAATATTTGGTAAATTAACAATTCCATTTTTTATATTTTGAAACGAGGATTTGTAAATTTAGATGAAGGAGAGTGGTTAGATTAAGGAATTTGATATTCGGTAATTCTGAATGCTGTTGCCTCGTTCAGGGAGTAGTTGGAAAGAATCGATTCAACAATCATTGTCTCACTCTGTCGCAGTAGGACATACTGCTAGTCTGGACAAGAAGTGTTACACTGTGCATGTTTGTTATTGTATGGGTTTGGTGATTGCAAAATGGACAAAGTGGCAGACATGACAAATTTGTAGCCTAGGCCTGCTCATATTTAAAGACTTGAAAAGGTTTAAAAAACGAGAAGAGTCTGGATATCGTTTATACCATTTTTTGTTGTCTTGGGCTAACCTTATGTACTTACAACCCCTCCCCCCCAAAAATCGAGCCAATACCTTAACCCCAGTTGTTTGCTTAGAAATACACCTGTTTTAGCTTTTGGAGAGCCGCTGCATCAGCCGTACTTTGAAGAACACAATTATTGTCATTTGAAATCGTGCTCAACGTAAGCAGCAAGCTGTTACTGCGGTACTGAGGAATAGTGTTAAGGAACAGTGGTTGTAAGGAGCAACAACATGCTAAAGAACAGGCAAGTCATACAACACATTCAGGAACAATTAGTAAATAGATGCACCATTGCACATCTTACTCTTTTTAAACCCGAATTTAAAATCCAGTCAACACTAGATGGTTAAATGGCTTTGGTATAATGACAGGCATGTGGTGTAATCGAATTCAAATCAAAGCATCGACAAACAATTAGGAGTATTAGCTCACAGAGGCAGCAGGCGTATTAAAAACAAAACCTTCCATAGTGCTCTTTCATAGAAATTGGGTACAGAAAATAATTAAAAAGTAAGAAGATGATTATTAATTCAACAAACTGTTAGATGTTGTAACTGTAGACATAAAAAAAGAGTGGTGTGGTCAAATATTTTGTTGATATCACCACTATATTGTGAAAAGACGGTTTTGGTGGAAAAATTATTGCTCAGAATAAAATCATTAAAAGGGTCGCACGAATGCATTGTCGTAGTAACGTTAATAACACCAATGTCTCAGAGAAAAATACAAATGACAAACACAAAGTGAACAAAACACACAAATAAATCAAAAACAAAACGATAAAGTTTCAGTTACTTGTTGGGTAAGATTTTAACCCATGGCATAACATAACATTTTTGCTGTTAGTTTTAAAAATCCGAAATTGTATCATACGGACATTTTGTAGAGTATATCTCAAAAACGATATATAAACACACATACTTGCACACACGCACAAATAGACACACTCACTCATGCATGCATACTGGCTATTTACACAAAATAAATAAATGTAACTTTACACCCAATAAGTAGTCTTAAGTTACACTAACTATTAAGTTACACGTAAATGTTGTGTAATGCTAACCAAATTTAGTGAAACATTTCGCCAGCATCATTCACGGAATATAATGCAGGGTTATTATGATATCCCTTTTCCACAATTCCATACCGTACATAATGTTAATAGTTTGTTCCCCAAAAACAAACCAATATCCATGTTGATTTTTACGTTCTTCCCTCATTCTGTGGTTACGAGATTTAGTCCTTAGAGTGAGGTTCATCAATTTTTTTTTGGAGTGAAGGGGAGGGATAAATTTTGCGACCCCCCCCCACCATTATACCACATACAAAACGTACGACTCCTGCATTTATATTGAACGACTGTATACAACCACGTCATACTGCTGTTTCAGGCAGATTGACATTTGCATTTTGTACTTTGCATGACACCATCAAAAATAGGTTTTGAAGAAAACAAGGAATAAATAGAATCCTCGAATTTCATAGGCCCATTGGCTCTTTGTTGGTGGAATTGGAGGACACACTTGCCCTCTGTGCTCCTCCTACTGATTATGTACACGGCTGCTACTCTATAAGAATACCAAAAGAAGTTGCAGTTCCTAGTTTAAAACAGTCTTACGTGTTATTACGTATGCAGTGATACCCAGGCTAGCTTCACCCAGGACCATAACTAATCGGGGTATAAGACCCCCCCCCCCACGAAAGAATGAAGTGGGCTTAAAACACCTTATGGACGTTCAATTTTCCTGTAGAAATTTGTTTGTTTTAAATCGTTTGCGTTTGAGTATTTCGGGCAATGTAAAAGATTAAAAATTATAAATGAGGTGTAATAATTGCGCCAGTTTGCTTCCCCTCTCCCCTAGAAAAAAACACCTAGCTATGGCATTGGCTTGAGCCTGGTAGTGTGTTCCATGCTGTAAGAGACTACCAAACTAAATCCACAGCCACGTCATCTACTAATAGCATGTGGACAAATTTTCGGCACTGCTATGATCGGATGTTTTTCAGTAAGAATTTTTGATTTTCTCTGATGAGCCAGTTCATTTAAACAAGCATATTATTACGAAGCTTCAGATGACTTAAGCAAAAACTTAATGTAAAAACCAATATTGATCAACCTTGCTTAAAAATTTTGTCTCTTATTTTAACAATTTTATTATTTAGCATACGTATTTAGTGAAATTTGACGATTGTATACAACCATGTCATACTGCTGTTTCAGGCGGATTGACATTTGCATAAACCTTACAAAGTAAAAAAAAAAACTGATCGCAGTAAAATCTGCATTATCCCTATAGTTAACAGATAATCGCTCTTGGATACTTTATTTTGTTAGAAAGCAAAATTAGGTTTGCGTACAGAAAAACTAAAAAAAAAAAAACATTATTTTCTGCACGGTTTTTTAGTTCCAGGAGTTTTGGCACCACTTTTTGGGAACAGCTACGTCCATTTCAGCGTCCTTACCGCAGCAACTTCATAAAAAAAACCTGTCAAAACTTGAAACAGTTTCTGGACTTTTAAGCTCAGTAAGCATTCAAACCAACATAGCAGATTAATGTATACAGGATGATTCGACTAGTAATAAGTAATGCGTATACCAATGACGATTCGAGTATTTTGGAACGTTGTCTTTGATTGGCCAATGGCTGTCAAGATGGAAGGTATATTATAGATTGCTGGTCCATCGACATGTCAAGCTGTAGTTGTTTGAATGTGTATGTAAATTGATGACGAAAATGGTTAGGATCAATTTAGAAATAAGAGGATTTGAGCAGTGACTGCAGTGAAAACAAACAGGCTGGCCATTGTTGTTGTTGTCGTTACAGTAGGAAGAAGTTTAGGACCAGTGTTGATTTGCTGTAGAGAGGACGGGAAACAAGCATTTTTTTAGTCCTCTCAATTGGCATCACGAATTTTTAGGCCAAGTCAGTTGCCAAACTAAAGGAAACCTATGATTCTAAGCATAAAATGGAACGTTCAGCATTGGAAAGTTCTAAAACCGCTTTAGCTTCTGGGGAAACTTCCCCCAAAATTTGATCAGGTATCCTCCGACCAAAATTGGCGGAGGTTACCTGGCTTTTTTCCAAAACTGGCTGCTTAATCGACAGCCAGATTGAAATCTCTGGTAATGCAAATGACACTGTTTAGTATGTTTGCACTCTGATCACTCCCTGTAATAGATTATTTCTTAAATCGTATTAACTCCTCAAGGTTCACAGTTTCAAATGGTACAGTTCATATATTTCCTACCCGACCTACTAACCACGTTTTTCTTTAGCATCTGGATCATTTGAAAGCAGCCGTAAGGTTTCAATTACAGTAACTAGTTAGCAACATTACTGTGTGAAACACTTACAGTAAGAATCCTATTAAATACTCATGGGCGTAAGAGTTAATTTGATGAAAATCATGAGGGGTGGTAAATAAAGTAAAACCCATTTTCAGACCTTTTTTCTTTCCTTGGACGATGTTTACTTCATCACAGAAAAGTCGACTATGACGCTTTGGCATTCACTTACGTGATTGGATCAACTTTTAATCATTAATGCTTGTGTATAATGATTTCCTGCTTCATGCATAAAGAATTCCACTTGTAATCCAACACAATTTACAAGAGCGTGTTTACTCCATCACAGAAAAGTAAGCGATTACTCCTATGCAATAATACACGTTTTTAAACTGGATACACCTCGTATTAATTCAATGTCTTTATTCGCATTTATTCGCAACTTTAGTTTGTTAAATCGTACCTTTTCCATATTACAACAAAATTCACAGTTGAAATTAATTTCTAATCGGAGAAACCTTTGTAACAGACAATGTTATGCACGATCAGTCGAACATCTCAATTGCCAAACTTTGGAAGTTAGTATCGTTTTCGCTCTTCTTGGAAAGGGTGATAACTGCCAAAACACACTCTTTCTCCAGGACAGACGGAAATTCATGTAAACTATGCATCACTTGAAGACTGTTACAAAGATTTGCAGACTCAGAAATTAAGTTAAACTGCGAATTTTACTGGATTTCGAAAAGAAATCAGCTTGTAAAATAATTATTCCCATTGGGTTTCGCTATACTAAATGATCGCATAGGTTTTATCACGGACTTTTCCGTGATAGAGTAAACATGCTCCCATGAATTGCAGTGGATTAAAAGTTGATTTCGTTAAATATATGAAGCTTTAATTTAATTTTTAAGTAGAAAACGACTGTTTTTAGACAATAAATGTTGATCTGATTAACTGTACGAATCTATTAGTTATTTTACAATGGCATAACAATGGTGTTAGAGTGGTAATTCGACTCTATCGTGATTTTGACTTTAAAGCATTTGGGGCGTAGTTTCCAAATTTTCCTTCCAGTTGGTGGAAGTTAGCTGTGTTGTTCTACTTAGTACAACTGATTGAAATGCCTTATCTTATACTTTGTGGGTACCATAATTTTCCGATTTCTAGTTATTTTTTTTTACTGCAAGTTTTTAATTTTTTTTCTTGCATTATTAAATTTACTCCAGTCGATATGATCCACCCAAAACCAAAACTGGTAGAAAAACCCGCCAAGTTTCCAAAAACGGTCGGCCTTTGAAGGTAGTGATATCATTCCACCAGGGAAAGGCCGCCAAGGTTAATCCTATTAGCCAAGTTAATCGCACATATTAATAGTTCGAAAGTTAAATGAAAACTAGAAGATTGCTACTAGCGGTAGCGATCTTCAAGTTTTCATTTAACGTCCAAAGTATTATTCGGTGCGATTAACTTGGCTAATAGGATTAACCTTGGCGGCAAGACAAGATTTAGATTAGGGGTTTGAATAACATCTCTGTAATGTGTGGTGCAGTGGCAACCCGGACCACTGCACTGTGACTGAGGTTGGCGCTAATGACCAAGTTGTCGACGCGCCATTAAGCCTCAATCCCCCCACCCCTTGGCGGCCTTTCCCTGGTGGAATGATATCACTACCTTCAAAGGCCGACCGTTTTTGGAAACTTGGCGGGTTTTTCTACCAGTTTTGGTTTTGGGTGGATATCACAACTTTCATAGGACTGTGAACGTACATAAGGTTACACCGTCTATTTAAGATGCTTCAATCCCATTTGTGCACACACTGACTAACAATCGCTGATCTCGTTCGCTTCACTCACTCAATCAGCGCATCCCCTTCAGTTTTGTTTATCCCTGCAACCTCCCCTTAATTTGTCAAGATTTCGTTCACATTTAGTCATGCAGAAACCCCCAAAGGTCGCTGTTACTAAAACAGCAGAACGCGAAGCATTTTTGTTGGGGGGTGGGGTTATTACAAAAAAAACCCTTTAGCTCGTGTATGCTCGTATTGTTGCGTAGCCATCATGTAACGTGCATCCCTTTATTCTTACGCATCCACGGCAACGTTAATGTTTCTTTATTTTTGTCCTTCGTTACAGTTCAGTTTTTAGTTCGTCCAGGCTTTTACAATAAATCTAAGGACCAGTCTTGATTTTTCAAGCCATTGTTGTTTAAAATATTTGGTTGCAACTTGGAAAAGAAACGAAATTTCAAAACCCTCCCACGCATTTGTCCTGATCCCTACAACCCCCAAACCAACAATAGGACCATCCTCAGATCACCATGCATCTGTGTGCAAAAGTTCATGGACGTAGGCTTTTTCAATTTTGCGCTAGCCATGAGCAAAAAGTCTATGATATTTAACATGGGAAAAATCTTTTTAGCTATCAGCTAGCTAATAGACAGATGTAACTTAGGACTGAATATCCAAAAAGTCAGCACATCGTTTTGTGCTCCGCTCTATACTTTTTTTTTTTAGGAATTTTATGTTGATAAATGTTTAGCCATTACATCAGCAAAATTACGAACTTTTGTGTTTGCTTTCTTCGTTCACATTTAGTCATGCAGAAATCCCCGAAGGTTGCTGTGACTACAACAGCAGAACGCGAAACATTTCAGACAAGCCAGCGTGAACGCATTAATTGCGTCGTTGTTTAATTAGCAACAAACCTTTAGCAACAAAGGTTTGTCTTGTACTTTTGAGCGGTACTGTACAAAAGGTCAGACCATGTTATGTTTATGATTACTTTTTTTTCTGAAGGAGCTTTATGTCGACAACTTTTCAGATTGACTTAGGATTGTGACATGTAACTTAGGCACATGTAACTTAGCACCCTCTTGTATTCCTCTTAACATTTTTTTTTGGAGGAATTGTATGTCTATAGATAATTTGCTGTGACATCAGCCAAATTGCGAATTTTGTTCGTTTATGTCTATAGATTTTCGCATTCCTAATTTTCGCATTTGTAATTGCCCAATGTGCCGTTACATGAGCCAAAGTGGCGCGGTTTGGTTTCGTTATGGGTACTGCTTTGATTTCATCCGGAAAATAACCAAACAACGTAATTATTTTGTATAGACTCGGAGTACTTAGCTCTTTCGCCCCTTCACGGCAGCAGTAAAGAAAGAGTAAGATTTTTTTTACAGTTTGGTTGAGTGGAAATCTTTAAAACCACTGCTTGGTTTTGGGCAAATTGTATTTTGTGTCCAAATCTCCATTATCTTTGTTTTATTGTATTTTAATTCTTCATTTTAATTTTTGTTTTCTTTCATCGAATTAGTAAACCGTCTTTGGAGATAGGCGAAGCGGCCCAGGACATGCTGTTATTTTCCTGGGAACCTCATCTTTGTCCTCAGGTGCCTTCATGAGAGCTCAGCGACAATCATTTCGGTATAAAATGAGGTGGAGGGCGCGCTACCGGCTCATGATAGGTGTTCATAGGAAAATGACCTTTTCTAACCCCTATCCCGAAAGACGGTTTTTTGTTGGTACTAAATGTACTTTTTTTTTGGCCAATAAGTGGTTCACTTGTTTTTAATATTGTCGATCTTTGGAGAATTGTTTATTAGTCTTAAAATGACTTATAAGTGAGACTTGATTTGAGTCGTTTGTTGTTAGTAACGACTCTCATGCGCTTATGCTGTCCTGATCTCAAAATGTTTGCTCCTTTTGGCATTCAAAAGTTAGTACATTTTAGTTTGCTATGCCATGCAATTTCCAGAGGTTTTGACTAAAACTTGAATCAGTTGCTAATTGCCTAGTTGTTGTTAATAATTGTTATAATATCAGTTCTTGTTCTTCTACTTGACTCCGTTCACTACTCAATGAATAAATCTCTCCTTGTTTTTGCCGGGTCGGAGAGTGGCAAGTTTAGTTACAATCAATTTGAGAAGAGAGCTTCACTGTTGTTTGGTCAATATCAGTGGATAAATGTCACTCGTTTTTTGTCCAGTTAGGGTTTATGCACGCATTGGATGTCAGTTAGTTCATGATAATAACACAATTTTTGACAACATAGACAGTCATGAGTATCTGTACTCAGTGTTCTCTTCCTTAATTTCTCGAAAAATGTTGTGTGCGTAACGTGCGTGTTTTTTTTTATTTTGCGGAATGGCGGGATTTTTGGTTTTTATTTTCGTGCGAGGAATAATAAGTAAATGTCTTTTGCCAATTTTGGCCACGTGGCTTTTTCCACAATAGTGTCATTGGCGTACATCCAAGATTTTTGTTGCTTTAAGTAACTGGTATAATGGCCCGAGTCCGTAGTATTGCCATGGTGGAATATGGCTGCAATTGGTTCGTAGGTATTGTTTTGTATTTTCATCGTACTTTGTGGAATACCAGTTATTTTAAAGTTGGTGTTTTTAGTAACGTTGTTGAATACACGAAATTGAATGATAAGAACTTGGTTTCCTGAAGTTAATTGCATTTGACGTTGAGTGTTGGTGCTTTTTCATTGGTTGCATTTGTAGTCAGATAATTTTTCCCATGATGTTTCTGCGTCCACTATATCGTTTAAAGTTGTGTTGCGTCCAGATGGTGGTGTACACATGTGCAATTGTAATATGCGATTTGTTTCTTCATTTGCGGTATTGTACTGGCATGTATTGCAATGGGTTGTAATGATTTGAGTGTGCATGATAATGTCTTCTATTGTGGGAGATATTTGAAATAGATGTGTTAAAAATTCCGCTGCGTCCTGTTGCACTTGATGTGTAAAGTTTTCACCTATCAGTTGTCTTACTGCTGTAGTGTTTAAGTTTTTTTCTCCTGCTTCATATGCTGATGCTAAATAAACTAATGCATTTTGACTATTTGAAGAGAGTATTTGTTGTCTGATAGGTTTGTTATATTAACATAAAAGCCTTTTTGTTTGTTACTAACATAAACCTGATGGATGTTCGTGTTGTTGCGTAATCATCATGTAACGTGTATCACTTTATTGTTACGCATTCCACGGCACGGCCATCCATTCGTGTAAAAGTTCGGCTGCTTCATTTAGTCATGGAGAAACCCCCGTTACTAAAACAGCAGAACGCGAAGCATTTAATTTTCTGGTCGGGGTCGTATTGTTGGGTAACCTTCATGAGATGAGCAGATAATGTATTAGGTCGTAGTGCTCTTATTGAACAATCAATCAATGTAACATGCATTCTTCTTCTTAGTAGAAGATTGCTACTAGCGGTAGCAATCTTCAAGTTTTCATTTAACGTCCAAAGTATTATTCGGTGCGATTAACTTGGCTAATAGGATTAACTTTGGCGGCCTTTTCCTGGTGGAATGATATCACTGCCTTCAAAGGCCGACCGTTTTTGGAAACTTGGCGGGTTTTTCTACCAGTTTTGGTTTTTTGGTGGATAACACAACTTTCATAGGACTGTGAACGTACATAAGATTACACCGTCTGTTTAGGATGCTTCAATCTCATTTTTGCACACACTGACTAACAATCGCTGATTTCGTTTGCTTTGCTCACTCAATCAGCGCATCCCCTTCAGTTGTTTTGTTTATCCCTGCAACTTGCCCTTAATTTTTCAAGATTTCGTTCACATTTAGTCATGCAGAAACCCCCGAAGGTCGGTGTTACTAAAACAGCAAAATGCGAAGCATTTTTTGGGGGGTTATTAACAAAAAAACCCATTAGCTCGTGTATGCTCGTATTGTTGCGTAACCATCATCTAACGTGCATCCCTTTATTCTTACGCAATCCACGACAACGTTAATGTTTCTTTATTTTGTCCTTCATTACAGTTCAGTTTTTAGTTCGTCCAGGCTTTTACAATAAATCTAAGGACTAGTCTTGATTGTTGAAGCCATTGTTGCTTAAAATCTTTGGTTGCAAGTTGGAAAAGAAACGAAATTTAAATACGCCGGTGGCAAATTTCAAAACCCTCCCACGCATTTGTCCTGACCCCTACAACCCCCAAACCACCAAAAGGACCATCCTCAGATCACCAAGCATCCGTGTGCAAAAATTCAGGTACGTAGGCCTTCGCAATTTTGCGCTAGCCATGAGCAAAAAGTCTATGGGATTTAACATGGGAAAAATCTTATTAGCTTGCTAGCTAGACAGTAACATTAAAAAAAACGTTATTGATGCATCTTTTTCTCTATGATTGGTGGACACTCATCCTTTAAATTTTAGTTTTTCTTTATCTCTGACCCTTCCCCTTATATTTTCTACAATTTGAAACATTTCTGTCGCATTGGGATTTATCCTCAACATGCCAAAATATGCTTTTAGTTGCTTACAGTTAACAGACACATGTCTGCTACTGAGCCGCCTTTTTATCATTAACAATCAATTTTTAACAATCGGATGTCTACAATGGGATGATCTACTGTTACTTGGCGGCGACACACTAGCGTGTGTTTAGATATTACGATCATAATATTGTTTTATTGACAATGAACAAAGTGCATGACACGAAATCCAATGATATTAGAATGTGCTCATTATTGATGAGAAGTCATGGTTACCAAGTATTACAGCACCGATGCAATGATTGACCCGAGATTATAATACTCGGTAAGCGTGAGTTTCTCGCCAACAACTAATTTATACCACGGTTCGGACGTCAAGCTAACTGGTATTTCATTTAAACGTTATTGTGTTATGTATTTTGTGTTTGTGAAAACTGTTTCAAGAAATACAATAATCAGTAAATTGATATGAATGAAGGTCATTCCATTTTATTTTGTTGAGGGGTAGGTTACAGTTAGATGGACATGTCCTTTGGCTGGAAAGCTCAATTTGTGGAAGGGGATGGTGGGAGTTAGACGGACACGTCATTTGGTTGCTAAGCTCAAGCTTTCGGAGCAAAATGTTGAAGTGAATAACATTCGATGTGAGGCAGCAGGGATACTATGATTTAATATGTAACATTCCGGCGAGGTAAGTAATTCTTTTTGTACGTTTACAATTTGAGAATTGTTTCAAGAAGTAAGGTAATACATATATCGGTATGAATAAGGTCATTCCATTTTAGTTTGTGGAATAGGAAGTGGGAGTTAGACGGAGTGGTAAGCCTAGTTATGGGCCAGACATGTGTGAGTTAGCAGGGATAGGATTTCATTCGGGATATTCTGACAAGTTACGTAATACCTTTTGTATGTGTTTACTGCGTTACATTTTGCGAAACTGTATTTGGTCGTTGGTGTGTGCGTTCCCAGTCACGTGATCCGGAAACGTGAAAGGCGTAAGTTATCAGCAAAAGTGTGGAGTAACTTGATAACCCACACTTTTTGAGACGATGCTCACTTTCAGTCACAGTTAACAGGAAATAACCTATTGGAATTTAAAATAGCGGTCAGTTAGCGTGACATGACGGCCGTGTTTTAAATAATAATAATAACTACTTAAATCAGTTTTATTAAAACCATATTTGCAGTAAAATCCGTATTAGCAGCAGAGTTAGGAACATATTAAGAACAAACCAGTTTACAGTAATACGTCAAAAAGTTCTAAAAATAAAACCCACTTCAATTGAAAGTTAAAGTTATTTACATAAAAACTCATGTGGGAAGTAAAAATGATTAATCTTTGTTGCTCTGCTTTACAATGTACACAGCTTTACAGAAAAAGAAAATATGTCCACATTGTAATTTTTATATTGACTAAAACGAGTTCTTAATCTTTAGTACAGTCTATTAAAATATTTACTATTTATTAAAATCAGAGATTCAAAGTAAAATTTAAAGTTAAACTGCGTAGTAATTAGGTCTAGTTTTTACTCAATAGCCATTTCTTAAATTTCTTTTTAATTAAGGAGAATTTATTCAGATTCTCTAAGTCATACAATATAATAATAAATAAAGAATTTATAACTGTTAGTGGAAGGTGCCTGAAGAGTTATGAGCCGGTAATACTGGACCATTTTTTAGTGATGGGTGAACTGACAAGCTCTCTTATGAAAGGGGTTAAGGCTACGGAAACCTCCCTACGAGTTTCTGCATACTCTCCACGAACAAATGGCAATCCAAATCGGGACAACCCTAACCCCAAAACATTTTTTCTGCAGTCAATCCGAGACACCTGGACTGCAAGCTTCAAGAGAGGACTCCGGGTATTATGAAGATGAGGGTCAAGGCCAAAGAGGGGTAAATCGACCTAAAAAGGGTTATGTAGGAGTTTATATGTTTAAAGTAGAACCTTAGGCAATGAAGTTCCAACAATTCAAGGCCCACTATGAAGAGCCGCTCCAGAAGACCAACATCTCAAAGTCAAGGGATGCGATTGGGACAGATTCGATTGGGTCGATGTCCTTCAATAAGTAAAGGCACCTAAACCGAACTCGATATTTGGTTTGCCATATTCGAGAATTGGGCGGACAAAAATGTTAAAAGCCAATACTTTAGTCGTGAAATTTCACAATGTGAAGAGATGGTTAACCACAGCCAAATGGCGGAATGCCATGTAGCTAACCTTCGAACAGTGTAAGGATGCTTTCAAGTCTGATAAAAACCAAATATCGAGTTCAGAGATTTCCCTGACAACCGGGACATATGTATTTTATTAAAGTGAAATGCTATTTGAAGTGACATTCTTGTTTTGCCATACGAATTCTCCAAACTAGTCCTTTTTACCATTTGTTGTAATACTAATACTTAATTTTATGTTCTTGCTGAAATAAAATTGAACAAACTTATGAAATGCAAATGTGTTTTCAATATTCAACTATTCCACTTCTTTCTGCATGTCTTTAGTGTGTTGTTTAGTATCAGTTTTCAATAGCATTTTTAGCAGGTTGTTGAGCCGCTTTTGAATTTGCTGTATTGAACTTCTTGATGTTGGAGCAAACACTGTGAATTCTATACCATGTGCTTGAAATTATTAAAGCTTCGAAGTATGCCTTCCTTTTTAGTAAACACCTGGTACAATTTTTCCGAATGTTACTAAGTTGTCAGCATGATTATAAAATTCTGAGTTTTATCTAATTCTACACCTAAATATTGCTGAATTTCGCAAATAATTCGAAATTAAACTTATTTGTACTAGTGCATTCATTCGAATGTATTAAAATGCTGTCATTGTTATTTTCACATTGGAGTTCATAATTGGTATATACACGTGTTTTCAACAGTAATGCAACTCGATATGTTGAACTGGCATTGGGTTAGGAAGTAAATTACCCGCTTTTTCCCTCATTTGGCCTTGGCTTAATGTAGCCATCTGCTTCACTGCTTCACGCTTGTCGAATGCTGTGGTATAAAGAGATGCTACATGCCCGTAGCAAGCGTAGCACGAGTAGTATTTTGTCAAATGTACTTATTGGGTTGCAACCTATTCAGTGCATTATTAATGTGAAAAATCTCAGAAAATAGTTATGACTAATCGTTCCAAGTTTAGCTGAATGAGGGGGGGGGGAGATGAGGCTTAATGGCGCGTCGACAGCTCGGTCATTAGCGCCAACCTCAGTCACAGTGCAGTGGTCCGGGTTGCCACTGCACCACACATTACAGAGATATCATTCAAACCCCTAATCTGAATCTTGTCATACATCTGTACCTCCTGCAAAAATTGAAAAACACCGGACAGGAGGACAGACTTATCGCCCAATTGACGCACAATGTCATGCGGAAGATGGAAACGACGACGAAAACCATCAAGATGGCAACAATCAACAAGGAAGTGCCGGACCGTAAGTGGCCGCCGACACCAATAACATTCAGGAGGGTCAACCCCCCGCAAAAGGAAACAGTGAGTAAGTCGAGTGTGACCAATGCGCAAACGGGCCAACACCACCTCCTCACGGCGACTGCGGCGACACGCCGAGTGCCATTCCTCAACAGTGCCTTTAATAGCTCGTAATTTATTGCCGTCCTGTCCATCCCACGAGGCTTGCCAAAAAGCATGTAACCTCAGACGCAGAGTTGGAAAAGCGTCCGAGGGAACAAGGCTGAGATCCCTTCCGAGAGGGCCAGAAAGGGCCCCTTTTGCTGCAGAATCCGCTTGCTCATTTCCACCTATCCCAACATGGCCCGGGATCCAGCAGAAAAGCACGGTTTTCCGTTGGCCAGGCAAGCGGGAAAGAAAAGCTTGGACACGTTGTGTCAAGGGGTTCCGAGGATGTAAGTCGCCAAGGACTCCAGGGCACTCATAGAATCGCTAAAGATAATGAAATGCGTGCCCTGAAGGCCAAGGATCCATTCCACTGCCAAACCGAGAGCCAAAAGCTCTGCAGAAAACACAGAATAGCCTGATGGAAGGCGATGGGCAACCGTCACTCCCTTACAAACACAAGCACAAGCCACGCCAGCGTCTGACTTCGACCCATCAGTAAACAGCCGCTGATAACCGGCGTACTGAGAACACAGCCGCCGGAACTCCTGTAAGTACCTTGCAGGTAGAGTGGAACCCTTCGGGAGGGACGCCAGAGCGAAAATGAAAATGCCACTTGGGACAAGCCAAGGGGCTACTGGCATCCCCCTAAGCCTCAAGACGCTGGGCATTTCAAAGGTTATCTTCTGACAGGACTGCTGGAGCCTATCGCGGAAATCACCCTTACCCACCCTGCGTCTACTGACTCGCAAGTCTGGCCCAAAAACCATGGACCAAGCAGGACTGGATTCCACAGCACGTAAACGCACAGCATACTGAATGGCCAGCTTTCGCCGACGAATGGCCAAAGGTGACTCCGAGGCCTTAGCATAGAGGCTGACCACTGGAGAAGTTCGAAATGCCCCAGTCGCCACACGCAGGCCACTGTGATGCACAGTGTCCAACAACTGGAGAGTCGAGTCACTAGCCGAACCATACACCATGCACGCATAATCAAGTTTGCTGCGGACAAGGGCTCTGTAGAGGCGCAACATGGCAGTGTGATCGGCACCCCATGAAGTGCCCAACAGAACCCGCAAGATGTTAAGTGCCCGCAAAGACTTGTCTTTAAGTTGGCGCAAGTGTGGAAGCCAAGATAACCTGGAATCGAACACCAGACCCAGAAAACGTGCCTGTGGGACAACAGGAATCTGCGCAACAGGAATCTGGACAACAGGAATCCTTCTTCGACACTTTCTGTGGTGCACTCCGGGTGGGAGGAGGCTTAACTACAGCCTTAACCTGCCTGGGAACAGTTACAGGAACAGGAACAGTAGCAGGCTGGGCAGATGTCGACGGCAAGGCATCAACCGGTTTCGAAGAACCCAAAAGACCCTGCAAAGATGGATGTTGCTGGGTCAACAAAGTAACAAGCATGCCTACCGTGCTCGTCAAAGACCTGAGCTCAGCGCGCAAATCCGCTAAATCAGCAGACTCACGAACTGGGCCAGGCAATGGCGCACTGCACACCTGTGTAAAAGATCTGGTCATCGGTGCTGCCGATAGTTTAGCTTTCTTCCGGGCCTCCGAGTAGGAAAGCCCGTCCTTCACCTTCAATTCCTGCACACGACGTTCCTCTAATAAACACGGCAGTCCCGCGAAGAGGCCTGGTGCTGACCACCACAGTTGATGCACTGCTCTGGGCCAGCACAATCAGCGCCTTCATGGGCTGCCTGAGCACAGCTAACACAGATAGGCTTACCTTTACACGAGCCGCTGGTGTGGCCGAAGCGTTGACAGCGGATACACCGCATTGGATTCGGTACAAAAGTCCTGACCTTCAACCGCAGGTAACCGGCAGTAATGTGCTGCGGTGCAACTGGCGTATCAAAGGTCAGGAAAAAGGTGTCAGTTGTCTGGGCACCATTCTCACCTTTCCGCGTCAAACGCTTCACAGCCATAACGCCTTGTGACTTGAGTTCGTCCAGGATGATATCATCGCTGAGACCCCTCAAATCAAAGCACGTCACGACCCCCTTGCTGCTGTTTAAGGTACGATGCGGCTCCACATGCACCGGGCATAACCCCAGTGCACCCGTCTTCAAAAGCCTCTTTGCCTGAGCCCCATCCGCAACCTCAACAAGGTGTCCCCCAGCACGGAGCCGAGAGACACTCTTCGGATCGGAACCACAGATCCCTTTGAGTGCCTTGTGGACAGCGAACGGACCGAGTTGTGTAACATCTCGGCCCTCGCCTGTCACCACCAAGAACTTCGGGACTTGGTCCCGACTCTTACCAATGTCCGGTAACTGGGCACCAGGCCCAACCATCTCAGGTTCCCTCCTCTGGCGCTTGCTAGTGCGGCGAGGAGGGGAAGAATTTGGGGGGGAAGAAATTTTTGCGGAGGAGGGGGGAGAAGAAGTTGCCATGGAGAGCAAAAAGAAGTCGCGGCGGTGTGCCCCCCAGAAAAGAAAAACCCCGCGCGACACTCGGGTGATGCAGGGCCGGAAGCCGCATATCCAGGGCCCTGCACCAGGAAGCTAACACCACCGTCTATCTCGGTGAGGTGGCAGCCTAAGCATGCCGAGAGGCGAGGCCACCAAGGAAGCCGTACACACCACCTCCCTCGATAACCCAAACAGTTCGGGTCCGTGATGCAAATGGATACAGCACAAGCCGCCTCCCTACAACGACAGGACCCGAAAAGTCATAGCCGATTGACCTTAGGCCGGCTCGCCCAGGCCACCCGTCCTCCGGAATAAGGAGCCAAAGCCCGAAAGCCAGGATCTCCGCCTCCACGGATTACTAGGGTGCAGCACACGGCCAGTCGGCCAACATGCTGGGGGATGAGGATGAAAAACCCAGTGGCCAGAATGGGCAAATCGGAATCAAACCCAAAAGGGGATTCAAACTGCCAAACATCCTCTAAGCAGCCACCCCGGGCCCGGTTTGTCTGGATGTCCCTTCACCACTTTCGGACTAGTGCTTGCGACGGGTGTTAAACCTGCCCGCCATACACACCGTAGGCGCACTCGCAAACTGTAGTGTTGAAGTTGCTAGTGTTCAAGACGGACAAAAAATCCTCCGCCACGCAGACCCTTGGCACACTAGCAAACCGTGATCTTGGGTTCCCTTTTAGTCGCCTCCTACGACACGCAGGGGTAGCTGAATGAGTCGCAATCTAGAACTATGATGTAATATGCGGAATATGTTGGAAATATGTTGGAACATGCAGTCATATCAGTATGGAGTCTCCATTGCATACTAGAGGCTAACTTTATGTCTCCCCCCCCCGTTATTTTTATTGAAAGCATGAAAACGTTATCAACGTTAATTGTTAAGTATGTATTCCAATCGATATCTTTAATGTCCTTGATGTTTATTATAAAAAGAGTTGACCTAATGTAGGTCACAGTCGTACACTATATATTATATGTTTTCCATTTACTTATGTCCCTGGTACAACGAGAGATGTGGGGCCAGAGGAGCCACTTATAATCCGGTGACATAGAGTGGACTGAACAGGAACATTCCTCCCATATCAATGGTGTCGTGATACTTAAAGTAAAAAATAAGTTATGCAGTCCAAAAGAACTGCAATCGTATCAGGATGTTTTGAGAAGTAGCATAATTCCTTAGATTAGAAATATATTTCCTCTCTCATTTTTTCACTGACAATGTTCGCTTTGCTGCTGTTTTGCCAATCTCTCTTATTATTGGTCATCGGAATGAGTGACTCTTATTTGTCCATCCCCTCTTTCCCTTTGCTATTGCAATAATGTTATCAATATAGCTACAGTTCATGTGCAAAGTGTGTCTCCATAGTTATAATTACACACCCACAGTTTCATTCTTCATTCATTATGGCTGTGAGTTTCTTGTAGTTCTGATTGGAAAAGCTTTAGGATGTTTTTCGTTCTGAGCAAGGCTCGCTTCCCCCCAGTTCTAAATGCGCCAAAAGTTTTCTCACCATCCTCCCTTACAAGGGCGTTGTTTGGTCTGCCCACACTCACTACACCTGCACGCATCTGCTCCACCCACCAACTACTGTGGCTTCGTATCCATTTTATCACATATTTTCTGTAATTCCAGGTTTGCTTAATTTCTTCACCAGAATATTCTTTTCTAAATCACCACATGGTTTAGTTGAAACAATTAAAATGACACTAAGTAACTTTCCAACATTTAATGCTCTCAAAGTTTTAATAATGTGTTCAAGGCATTAATGTGCTCATGACTTTGATGTGACCAAATTGATTTAAATTCATTAAATTAAATTTGATTTAAATTTTTTCCTTTTGTATTACAAAAAATTTGTCCACCGCTTTACTTAAAACAAGAGGCAAAGAAATTGGTCTCTAGTTATTTAAATCAAGTTTAGCTCTTTCTTGTAAACTGGTGTCAGTATTTATTTTTCATACTGTCAGCTCAGATTTGTATTATTTATTGACCCATTCCACTTCAGACATATGCAAAGAGTACTCATTTTTTAAAGTTCCATATGTATATAGGTGTATCTTGTATCCTCTTAGCTGGTAGACCAATATCTATCATTTCCGCCAAGTATTAGAGACTAGGTCCTCGAGCCACAAGGAAGCACTACCTATCTATGTGTGCATGGGGACTATAATAACGGACCTCTCAGGGAATAAGTCTGTAGTTAAGCAATACCAGTATAAACCTACTGTTGTATATCGGAGTTTTAGTCTTTTAAATTGGATAATAACCAAGACACATTTAGATTTTTCGATTCTATGGAAACAATTTTTTTATTTCATTATATTATCTCTTAGAAATTTCAACACATTTCAACAAAAATTTAAACAAAATTACATTATGCTTCAATTAATGGGTCTTCATTTCATCGTATGATTTGATCTGGTATTCTCAGCTCTTTTCTTCACAATTACGTCTAAAGCAGAAGGCATGAGATAAAATTGTATGGGTAAGTTTTCACTTAGAATTTTAAAACAGTCATTTTAGTGAAAATACAATTTTAATTTGTGTAGAAGTTCTTTCATGATTACCTTTAAGTTCAGGCCAACAATGTGATAATTAGGTCGGCATTGTAAGGGTTATGAGTCTTAAACAGAATTACAACATGCCAATTTTGCATTGTCAATTGTGAAATGTTGCTAAACGTGGCACGGTCTTCACTAAAGTATTGGGGTAAGCTGCATATGGTTGCCTACTGTTCTCCTGAATTTGAACTATTTTTCTCTAAACGTGACGAACTGTGTATTGAACCAAACCGTGTGTTCTTAGGTACAAAAACTCCACCAGAGACAAAGTAGTATTGTAAAGATTAGGGCTTTCACCTAGGCTCATTTACGGTGGCCTAAATTGGAACGAGAAATTGAGAATGTGGTATAATTGTGTTAGTCATCAACAAAACACGGAGGAGAATATCACATGTTATCACATGTTTCATGCATATTTTCGTGTCCTTGTAGTCGTAAAATGTAGCTTGTGTTTATATGTGCCTTTTCACTGCACCAACATGCTGCAAAAAATGGAGTATCATGGAGGCCAAAGACCACGGAAAAATGTAATGCTGCGTCAGAACTACATTCCCTTCCTTTCATCGACCATGACGAGTTGAGACGAGGATGGTACCCCTCCATCTCTCAATTGCACATAGGACTTTACTTCCTGCTGTGCTTGCAGTTTTCAGTTTTCAGAGATATCTTTATCCATAGATTACAGTGTGGATTTGCCACACACCACATTGCCAGTTCTGAGAGATGTTCCAGTGGAATCTTTTTCCATTCGCTCACTAGCTCAGCCAGAGTAGGTCGGGGAAATAACGCTCATTATCTCAGATGTTGTCCCATACTTCAATTTAAAATAGAAAGCCACTACAGTACACAAAAAATAATCAATACGTGACGTTTCGAATCAATCCCTGCTTCGTTATCAAGCAATAAACGATACGGAGAAAAAGCCAAAGTCAAGTAAAATACCCTAAATCGCTAAGAACGTAGCAAATCAATGCGGTAGAATAAAATAAATAAATAAAATGGAACTAAGGCATCTTAGAAACTACTAAAACGGAACCGATCTCTCGCCTACTGGCATTTTCTAAGGTGCCGAAGGTCGATTTTATTTATTACTTTTATTGTTGTGCTTTGAGTTTTCAAGTTTTTGTGAATTTTAAAGTGTTTTTCTTGACTTTGGTTTTTTAGCCGTATCTTTTATTGCTTGATAAACTTGCTATATTTGTATGCACTGTACTGGCTTTCTATTTTTAGTTGTAACGTCTTAATGCTATACTCTTTCATTCGTCACATTTGTCAACACCATAAAGATTTCTTAAAAGAACGAGATGAGCACGTACAAATAATATTTGCACTTCGGGGAAAATCTGGAGAGTAGAAGAATTCTGCTTAGAAGTTTAGTTAGGTTTTGATTTATTTCAATTTTCAAAGTAGTCTTATTTTCTGATAGCCTATGGATAAAATTTCGATTTTGAATCATGAGGCTCTAAAGCAACGGCCTTAATGTATTTGTAAACAGAACACTAAAGAAAATTGTTGTGAAATTGATGTGGAGAGTTTGGTGTTTTAACCAACAAGCAAAGGCTGGCAGCAAAATTAACGTTATCACTAAAAGCACTGCATGTGTAAGAGTTACGAGGGGGGGGGGATTGAGGCTTAATGGCGCGTCGACAACTTGGTCATTTGCGCCAACCTCGGTCACAGTGCAGTGGTCCGGGTTGCCACTGCACCACACATTACAGAGATGTTATTCAAACCCCTAATCTAAATCTTGTCATACATCTGTACCTCCTGCAAAAATTGAAAAACACCGGACAGGAGGACAGACTTATCGCCCAACTGACGCGCAATGTCATGCGGAAGATGGAACCGACGACGAAAACCATCAAGATGGCGACAATCAACAAGTATGTGCCGGACCGTAAGTGGCCGTCGACACCAAGAACATTCAGGAGGGTCAACCCCCCGCAAAAGGAAACAGTGAGTAAGTCGGGTGTGACCAATTCACAAACGGGCCAACACAACCTCCTCACGGCGACTGCGGCGACACGCCGAGTGCCACTCCTCGACAGTGCCTTTAATGGCCCGTAACTTATTACCGTCCTGTCTGTCCCACAAGGTTTGCCAAAAAGCGTGTAACCTCAGACGCAGAGTTGGAAAGGCATCTGAGGGAACAAGGCTGAGATCCCTACCGAGAGGGCCAGAAAGGGACCCTTTCGCAGCAGAATCAGCTTGTTCATTCCCTGCTATCCCAACATGGCCCGGGATCCAGCAGAAAAGCACGGTTTTCCGCTGGCCAGGCAAGCGGGAAAGCAAAGCTTGGACACGTTGTGTCAAGGGGTTCCGAGGATTGTAATTCGCCAAGGACTCCAGGGCACTCATGGAATCACTAAAGACAATGAAATGCGTGCCCTGAAGGTCAAGGATCCATTCCACCGCCAAACCAAGAGCCAAAAGCTCTGCAGAGAACACAGAATAGCCTGATGGAAGGCGATGGGCAACCGTTACACCCTTACACACACAAGAACACGCCACGCCAACGTCGGACTTCGACCCATCAGTAAACAGGCGCTGATAACCGGCGTACTGAGAACTCAGCCGCCGGAACTCCTGTAAGTACCTTGCTGGTAGAGTGGAACCCTTCGGGAGGGACGCCAGAGCAAAACTGAAACTGCCACCTGGGACAAGCCAAGGGGCAACTGGCATTCTCCTAAGCCTCAAGACGCAGGGCATTTCAAAGGCTATCCCCTGACAGGACTGCTGGAGCCTATCGCGGAAATCACCCTTACCCACCCTGCGTCTACCGACTCGCAAGTCTGGCCCAAAAACCATGGACCAAGCAGGACTGGATTGCACAGCACGCAAAAGCACAGCATACTGAATGGCAAGCTGTCGCCGACGAATGGCCAAAGGTGGCTCCGAGGCCTCAGCATAGAGGCTGACCACTGGAGAAGTTCGAAAAGCCCCAGTCGCCACACGCAGGCCACTGTGATGCACTGTGGCCAACATCTGGAGAGTGGAGTCACTAGCTGAATCATAGACCATACACGCATAATCAAGTTTGCTGTGGACAAGGGCTCGGTAGAGGCGCAACATGGCAGCGCGATCGGCACCCCATGAAGTGCCCGACAGGACCCGCAAGATGTTAAGCGCCCGCAAAGCCTTGTCTTTAAGCTGGTGTAAGTGTGGAAGCCAAGACAACCTGGAATCGAACACCAGACCCAGGAAACGTGCCTGTGGGACAACAGGAATTTGTGCCTGTCCCAAGTACAGGCAAGGATCCGGGTGCAGTGTTCGTTGGCGGCAAAAGTGGATGCACACAGTCTTGTCCGGAGAAAACCGGAAACCATTACTTACCGCCCAGGTCTGGACTTTATTAATTGCCAGCTGTAGCTGCCGCTCGCAGGTCTGCATGCGAGCTGCCCGAAAGCGCAGGCCGAAGTCATCGACAAACAATGACTGGGGAACAGCAGCTTGCTGAGCAATGGGGTTGATCCCTATAGCAAACAAGACGACACTAAGAACACCCCCTTGAGGCACACCATTCTCCAAGACAAACGGGCGGGAAAGAGTCGCCCCGACACGGACGCGAAAAGAACGGCCTGAGAGGTGAGCAGAAAGCAACAGTGGCATCTGTCCCCTCAAGCCATAGTTATAGAGATTACGGAGAATCCCATAACGCCACGTCGTGTCATACGCCTTCTCCAAGTCAAAGAAAACCTGAACCAGATGATGACGCAGGCGAAAAGCCTCCCTCACATCTGATTCAAGGGCAACTAGATGATCGATAGTTGACCGAAACCGTCGAAAGCCACACTGGGACACAGATAAGCATCCCCGTGATTCCAACACCCACACCAACCGCTCACTGACCATCCGTTCCATAAGTTTACAGACACAGATAGTCAGAGCGATTGGGCGATAACTGGAAGGAGAAGTAGGGTCTTTGCCCGGTTTTACAATCGGGATGACCACTGCTGTCTTCCACGCTGCTGGAATAGAGCCCTCTGCCCACACACGGTTGAACATCCCCAGCAAGAACTGCTGGGAGGCAAGGGTCAGATGTTCCAACAGTTGATAGTGAACATCATCAGGCCCCGGGGCGGAGTCATGCGACTTGGACAAAGCTGAAACAAATTCCTGCCAGGTAAATGGTAAATTGTACTCCTCTAGCCCATCGGAGCGAAAGTCAAGAAAGCGAGCCTCTTCTCTACGCTTAATCCCGAGGAAACCAGGATCATAATGGTCATCACTCGAGACCTGCGCAAATGCAGACGCAAGACAATTGGCGATATCTGGCACAGAAGAGATCACGGTATTCGCCACCTTCAGCTGTGAAACCGGGGAAGGCACGCTCCTCCCCGAAATCTGGCGCACCTTCCGCCACACCTGCTGAGAAGGCGTGGAGCGCGTGATCGACGAAACATAAGCTGCCCACGAAGCACGTCTAGCCTCACGGATGACATACCTGGCACGGGCACGACAGCGCTTAAACGCTACAAAGTTGCCAGAAGTCGGGCTGACCGTGAATGCACGCAACGCTCGCCGGCGGGCCTGAATGGCCTGCCCGCAAGCAGGCGTCCACTACGGAACAGGAACCCGCCGCGGCTGTGTGGACGTACGCAGGATAGTAGCATGAGCAGCAGCAAGGACCACATCAGTGAAATGAGTGGAAAGTTCACCCACATCAGAAAAGTCCTCAACCGCACGCTGAAACACAGCAGCCTCTGCCAAGGCTGACCATTCAGCACGCTTAAGCGCCCACCGGGCTGGCCTGGAAGCCACAGAACCCCCTTGTGTTGTGGACAACACAATGGGGAGGTGATCGCTTCCATGCAGATCGGCAGTGACAGCCCAAGTGAAGTGAACTGGGATGGCCAGCGAGCAAAAGGCTAAGTCCACCGTTGACCAATTGCCCGTTGCCAAGTTACAGTGTGTCATGGCTCCATCGTTCAGGATGCAAACGGACCCCCTCCGCATCCACTCCTCAAGGATCCTTCCCGTGTTGTCAGTATTAGGTCCTCCCCACTGGACATGGTGGCTGTTAAAGTCGCCCAGCAAGAGGAACGGGGCAGGAAGCTGTCGAACCAGGTCCTCCAGGTCACCAACCCCAAAGACCTCATCCGGTGGCAAATAAAGCGAACAGACAGTAATATCCAATTGGAAAGAAACTCGAACTGCTACCGCCTAAAATCTAGTGTGCAGAGGCACACTGGCATGCGGCTGAGAGTGTTGAACCAGCACTGCAACACCACCATGTGCACGTGGCACAGGGTCTGCATCCAGACGGTAGACAGAGTAACCCCTAACAACCGGATTATCCGACGCCTTAAAGCAAGTTTCCTGAAGGCAGCAGCACAGAGGTCGCCAATGCGACAAAAGCAGCCGCAGCTCTTCTGCATGGGTCCGATAACTTTGACAGTTCCACTGAACGATGGTATGCGCAGGCATTAGGGTGGGCTTAAGACAACACCATCCTCCTCAACTCCTCCTCTGGGCGATCCGAAAACATCTGAATCCTCACCCGAATCAAAAGATGGAGTGAGGGTAAGAACAAAGTTGTCCTCGGAAGGAGGAAAAGGTCCCGGAGAATTAGAACAGAAAATCTCTTCCTGCTCCATGGGCAGAGTGGTATCACAATGTTGAGGGGACGCAATGGACCCCTCAGCAAGCTGGCCGTTCAACGACCGTTTCACCGTCTCTCCCGGTGGAGACGTCTTCACAGGCGGAGTTGAGGCTTTACCAGCAGAAGCCTTCTTCTTCGACGGCTTCTGTGGCGCACTCCGGGCAGGCGGAGGCTTAGCCGAAGCCTTCACCTGCCTGGGAACAGTTAGAGCATCAGGAACAGGAACAGGAGCAGAAGCAGAAGCATGTGCAGGTTGGGCAGAAGTCGACGGCACGGCAGCAACCGGGTCTGAAGGACCCAAAAGACCCTGCAAATATGGATGTTGCTGGGTCAACAAAGTAACAAGCATGCCCACCGTCCTCGTCAAAGACCTGAGCTCAGCGCGCAAATCCGCCAAATCAGCAGACTCGCTAACTGGGCCAGGCAATGACGCACTGCACACCTGGGCAAAAGAACGTGTTAGCGTCGGCGCCAATAGTTTGGCTTTCTTCCGGGCCTCTGAGTAGGAAAGCCCGTCCTTAACCTTCAATTCCTGAACACGACGTTCCTCAACATAAACATGGCAGTCCCGTGAAGAGGCCTGGTGCTGACCACCGCAGTTGACGCAGCGCGCCGGGGCAGCACAATCAGTGCCCTCATTGGCTGCCTGAGCACAGCTAACACAGGTTGGCTTAGCCTTACAGGAACCGCTGGTATGACCAAAGCGTTGACAGCGGTAACACCGCATTGGGTTCGGGACATAACATCTGACCTTCAACCGCAGGTAACCGGCAGTAATGTGCTGCGGTGCAACCGGCGAATCAAAGGTCAGGAAAAAGGTGTCAGTTGGCTGGGCACCATTCTCGCCTTTCCGCGTCAAACGCCTAACGGCCGTAACGCCTTGTGACTTGAGTTCGTCCAGGATGACATCATCACTGAGACCCCTCAAATCAAAGCACGTCACGACCCTCTTACTGCTATTTAAGGTACGATGCGGCTCCACAGGCACCGGGCATAACCCCAGTGCACTCGCCTTCAAAAGCCTCTTTGCCTGAGCATCGTCCGAAACCTCCACAAGGTATCCCCCAGCACGGAGCCGAGAGACACTCTTCGGATCTGAACCACAGATCCCCTTTAGCGCTTTGTGGACAGCGAAAGGACCGAGTTGTGTAACATCTCGGCCCTCACCTGTCACCACCAGGAACTTCGGGACTTGGTCCCGGCTTTTACGAATGTCTGGTAACTGGGCACTAGGCCCAACCATCTCAGGTTCCCTCCTCTGGCGCTTGCTAGTGCGGCGAGGAGGGGAAGAATTTTTGGGGGAAGAAGATTTTGTGGGGGAGGGGAGGGAAGAAGTTGCCATAGAGAGCAAAAAAGAAGTCGCGGCGGTGCGCTCCCCAGGAACGAAAGCCCCGCGCGGCACTCGGGTGATGCAGGGCCGGAAGCCGCATATCCAGGGCCCTGCACCAGGAAGCTAACACCGCCGCCTATCTCGGTGAGGTGGCAGCCTAAGCATGCCGAGAGGCGAGGCCACCAAGGAAGCCGTACACACCACCTCCCTCGATAACCCAAACAGTTCGGGTCCGTGATGCAGATGGATACAGCACAAGCTGCCTCCCCACATCGACAGGACCCGAAAGGTCATAGCCGATTGACCTTAGGCCGGCTCGCCCAGGCCACCCGTCCTCCGGAATAAGGAGCCAAAGCCCGAAAGCCAGGATCTCCGCCTCCACGGATTACTAGGTTGCAGCACACGGCCAACATGCTGGGGGATGAGGATGAAAAGCCCAGTGGCCAGAATGGGCAAATCGGAATCAAACCCAAAAGGGGATTCAAACCGCCAAACATCCTCTAAGCAGCCACCCCGGGCCCGGTTTGTCTGGATGTCCCTTCACCTCTTTCGGACTAGTGCTTGAGACGGGTGTTAAACCTGCCCGCCATACACACCGTAGGCGCACTTGCACACCGTAGTGTTGAGGTTGCTAGTGTTCAAGACGAACAAAAAACCCTCCGCCACGCAGACCCTTGGCACACTAGCAAACCGTGATCTTGGGTTCCCTTTTAGTCGCCTTCTACGACACGCAGGGGCACGGTGGGCTTATTCTACCCCCAGCCCACAGGGGGTAAAATAAGAGTTACGAGGCTTGACTTTAGATCTCTGTTGTTGAAGACTGTTACTGGCCTCCCACATGGTACATTACAAAATTGATATTAAAACTAACTTAGCGAAATTACGCTACAATCACTATTAGTTCAAAATTTTGCAAGCAACGCTATCATAAGAAAGACTGTCAGTTCGGGATACAATGATGAGTTACTGCCAATTTTGTGACAGATATTTTGGTACGGTGGAATTGTACCCAGACAATTTGGTCTCTGCCAGTGTCGTCATAATAAAATTTGGTCCTTGAAAATTTTGATTGTAAAATTGTGTGCAATTCGTACCACAACTATCTTCTTTATTTAAATTATTATTTTATCATATATATATATTTTTCTTTTTTTTAGGTGTCTAGTATAGTGACAGGAAATCTAAAATATAGAAAAAATTAAATATAAAATTAAATAAAATACACGTGTTTTATTATACCCCGAATTTTTTTCGAGTCAAGCTGCGGCTGAACCAACTTGGCTGTTTGGCCTTCCTCCACCTCCATTTTCATGCACTTAAAGAATTTATGCAGTTATTGTTGGAGTTAATGCAAAAATGGAGGTTAATAAATGTCCTAAATTTCTAACTTTAGGGAAAGGGAAGCGTGCGCAGAAAAAGCGCAAATCAACACTGAATGTTTGTGACAAGTCTGTCTAGTTCATATGCACTTACCGACTCTGATGCAGTTTGGTATACACAAGTGGAAAGTCCATACAAGTTCTCACAATTTGGTTGAAGTGGAGCAAATCTAGGTCAGCTTTCATACTACTGTAACTGTCAGAATGGCACATGAAGTGATATATCACATTTATTACTGCCAGCCACACAAGAAACCTACAAACACATACATTAAAAAAGGTCCTTCACTTTGTGACATTATCATAGATTAAAACAATTGTTGATCACTGAAACTGGAATTCAGATTATCATTCGAGTTAACTTGCCAGTGGTTAATTCAGAGAATCATTAAAGAAAATAGAAGACAAAATTCCTGAGGCAAACTTGGGAAATTTATTCCCATTAATGGCAAGTTATATTTGTTTTTAGTAAAACAAGACGGAAATTCAAATGGGGTCGAGAAGCGTTAAGTAAATATGCATGCATACCTATTTACGTTGCCTTTTTTACTTCAATGTCGGATTGCCTGAGCAGGGGATTGAACACACAACCTTTAAAACTAAAAGTCGAAGTCCTATCACTAAGCCATACTGACACGGCCAAGGTAACGTTAACAGGCAGCATTTAACACGCACACATATAGTATATAATCCTGTTTGACTATGTTAGTATGGTTTAGCGGTTAGACTTCGAATTTTGGTTTTGGATAAAATTCTCTTCTGAGGCAACGTGGCATTTAAGTCCAATACGCAACATATTTACTTAAAGTTTAGGTAAAGGTAAGTTACAAAAATACGCAGGAATCTAAAGCCATCCTTCTCTGTATGGCTTTAGATCCTTTTTATACCTAGTGGTTTCTAGGAGGGCAGCTTCATCTTGTTCCTTGGTTACGGTTCGTAAAAATGTTCTCGGTGAGTATTACTGTTCGTGCATAGTTGACATTCTCTTCATTCCTGCTTGTGTTTGAAAAGTAGTCATATTTTATGTCGTAGCTATGAGGAAATACTACGCAACATTGGATATCCCAACAAATCTTCCCTTATTCTTGCCTAACAGGCCAAAAAAAAATTAATTTTTATTCAGAAATACTTGGCAAACTCCAGACTGGGATTTTGTAAGTTTGTCCACATGTTCATATGCGTAAGAACATATTGGATGCAGAATTTGCAACTGTCTGTTTTTTCGTCAAATGATGGTATAATATTTTGTGTTTATTTATGACAATGCTACAAGTCTTATTTTAAAAACCACATTTCGTATTTACGGCAATTATTGTTGATTCAACACTACACGAAGAGGGCATTGGAGTTATTGGCGTCAATTACCTGTTACTATTGTATATGAAAGACAGTCATTGAAAATTGCATGTGATCCTTTGAATGGTGTTGTCGCCCATCAGAGTGGTCATAATTGGATGCATTTGGTTTGTGATGAGTCCCTGCTCAAACTTATACTCACTGTGGGATCCATTCAAATAATAATTTCCAGCCAACGATCGCTCAAACAAACTAATAAATAGCACAATGTATGCTTTCAGCTGTTTAGCAGCCATCTTTTTACAGACATTGCACACTAATCTTTCCCTTTGCTCTATCCCAGCAGCCTTCGATTTGAACTTGGTTGCTATGCAACCACTTAGGTTTGCGTTTTTCTCACAGGGTCAACCCAACAAATGTAAGTGAAAGTTAAACAAAAGCTAATGACAAGCAAGACAACATTCAAAATAATAAAGATGAATAAAACAAATAAAATAAAATAAAAATAAAATAAAATGAAATTTTAAAATTAACATCAAACAAATTAATAAATGAAATAAAATGTGTAAATTAAAACGAATAAACAATGGTAAATTAATTAATAGAATAAATCAGCTAAAATATATTGCAATAAAACAAAGCTGGACGCAAAATAATAACTCAAAATTTGAAATTTTATACAAATTTGAAACTTAATATAAAAATACAAAAACCCAAATTTCAACAAACAAACTCATCTTAATTATTCAAATAATGGATCCAAATAAGAGCTCTATAATAAAATTAGGTAATAACATATAAATTATGTATTCAACTTTTAAATAAAAATTTATATTTACTTTAAATTATTTAAATGCAAAACTAAAATATAATAAGTAGCAATCATTTATGTTTGAAGACAAAAGCCAAATGTTCTAAATCCACACTTCATCTTCATGCCCAGAACCTGCTATTTCATTCCATAAGGTCACCTCTTCCATTCCTAATTAATATTTCCTCAGGCAATCATCTATACCATTTTATGTTCAAAATCTAGAATTTAAATGTTTTCCCATTCAGTCGTATAACTATTCGTTTTTACAGTATTACAACAGCACTTTTTTTTTGTCCAGCCAAATTTTAATGTTTTTAATCCTCCTAGTTCAACTTTTCTCACTGTATCTCCACACTGAATATCTGAAATTTCAGCAGTTAATCGCATACCCTTCACCTTTGCATTGGCAGATACTTTCTTTTGGCTGAGTCAAACAACCTAAAGCAATACTTTCAACATACATAAACACTACGTGAAACTCTTCTTATAAAATATCTTTCTTATTGTCCCAACTTAACTAGGTATGCAGCTGAAAGCAAGCATGGTGAAAATTTGTTTTATGTTTGATCTGTGGTTGGCTGGAAGTTATTATTTGAGCTTGTAGGTGATTTGATGATTCCTTCTAGTTTTCATTGCAGTTAATGTTAGTTCTCTGAGTGTCAGTGACATTTCAATGCTCAGTTCTGCTGGTATCTTGTGATGATGTACAGATTCCTCCTCATGTTGTGCCTACATGAAACACAGCGGCTCCAGTAGTGATGGGGTGAAGGTTTCAGTAGGCAGACTTTTTAATTTAAACCAAAAAGATGTGATACATCCCAAAAACAAATTCTTTTAAGGATTTCCGCCAAGCCCTTCGCCGATTTGAAGACTTTAAACTATCTCGGAATAGAACAGAAATACGCTCTTTAAAGTCACACAAGTATTCTGATAATCAGAATTTATTTGTGGTGGTTCTGTTGCTACAGCTATTACAAATTCCCTTTTTATCATCAATGTTTTTTTAATGAATCTATTATTTTGTGTTGGTTGCATTAAGCCTGGTTAGAATGGTTGGTGTAAAGCACGTATTATGACTTCTGTCAGAACCATTTGCCATCTAAATATCAAGGCTGTCCCACTACAGAATAATTTTTGAAAATTAAAGACTTGCATGGTTTTGTGTAAACGAGACGTAATCAAGCTGTTTACGACATACTTGCTAATAATTTATGTGTGCAGTGCATGCTTATAAAAACACTCAGACGCATCTATACATTGAAACACTATAAATGGGTATCTGCTGTCTGTTATTTTTGAATTTACTAGTTTATTTTGTACGAACCAAATTTTTTTAAAGCAGCAATTACAAAAACAAATTAATTTACATGAACACGTTGATTTTGTTTGCGTTGTATCGTATATTGGTGATAAAGTTCAGCCTTGTTGCTTCAATGATATGGTCTGGCCATGACTGAATAGGGAACATGCAAATCCCCGCTAGTTTGCTCCACCCATGGTAGTTTGACAGACTACCATTCTCTTTCAGTGGCTATGACATTTAATTTGGCCTGTTACTCCCCTTACTGCAGTATACACCCATTAGAAACGTTTAGTAGGGACCAAAATACATTCAATAGTTTACGTCAGAAGATACGTCTCCAAAATTGCTTTGAAACCCACGAATTATAGATAGAGATAACTTGAAACTTAAGTGAACAGTGAAAATAGGACTTCATATTTATAACCATGAGTCCTTTGTAAGTATACCCGAATATTTTTGTGACATCAGAAAAGATAATAAAAAAAACTCATAATGTTAATCGGTTATGTATTTCATTTGTGTATTTAAATACAATAGGATGTTGATCATTTAACATATGGAAGTGAATAACAGCAGAAAAAACCTACAGTACTAGGCATTTACGGGAGATACACTGTCCCTAATTATTGACATTGACTGGCTGTGTTCTATTGCCAACAAAACTACAGCTGTTGTTGTCTCCGTCTCGGAATTGCAAAATTACAATTGCGTACGTAAGTATAGTACTAATGATCTAGAAAATAAAAGAAAACTATGAATTAGTACGCAGTTACAGTGAATAAACAAAAAAAATTGGACTATTATCTATACCGTTGTAAACGTTTTCCTGTGTAATGGAAACAGTCCACAGACAGCATTTATTTCAACTGGGCACTGCCCCAACTTATCCATCAATATAAGAACCTAAATAAAAGAATATTTTAACAATAACACATATTGTGGTGTTTTTTACATGAGTGCATGGTAACAGATGTATGGTTATAACATACCTGAAATTCTTCATGGCGAGTCAAGTTTCCTCGTCGTATTTCGTGTAGGGATTTCCAACCGAGAGCAGCCTGCATTATAACAATTGTTGAAATTTGTATTATCTTAATCGTAAATTATAATAAAGTGACCACAACCTCTTACAACATCCTTTGACAGTGAACTAAACAAGAATTCACCCCATGTCTTGCGTGTGTCCAAATCTATCTCTGACACCATCGCTGTATTTATTTCTCAGCTAAATTTACTGTTTGTTAATTGTGAAACGAGCCTATTGCAGATATTTTTTTCATTATTGTATTTTATTCTGATAAGAGCTTGCTTAAATGGTTAAAAGATTCGTTGAAATGGTAAGAGTAATTAGCCTTAATAGTCTTTGACGCCCTAATGCAAATCATGCAGTGTTAACTATCACGCAAATGCCTCGAATTACAAGAAAATCCAATTAGTCAAAGCACTTGTACCAACATTTTCAGATATTTATGGCAGTGATTTATCCTTCAACTGAAGAATTTACTGAGTAACGCACGCGAATGGAAATTTTATACAAACTAAATGTACAATGGAGAAAACATTGTGTATTGCTAAGAAAGAGAGATTTAGGAATTATGAAGTAACGTTTTCCTTGTTCGTGTGGAATACAATGAACATCGAACCAATTAACCAAGTTTATCAGATTTGGGAATAAATCCTAAAATAAAACATCTAATAGATTTGTAAAGCTTAAACGGAATAGGGTAACTGTTTTTAAACATAATAGGGACAGCAGAGCAGCAGCAAACGATGAGAAGTTCAACTGTATGCTTTAATCAGCATGCAACAGAAAGTACAGAAACTGTACGTGTCATTCTGTATATAAACAAAATGACCATTATATGAGTGAATGCTGTTTTACACGAAATGAACAGATTTCTTTCGTTAGTACAGAAAATAAGTAAAATACGGATTACGTCTTTATTATTAAAATCATAACAATCCAGAAATATCAAGTTTGTGGTCCTTATTTAAGCCTCAGCATGAACTTCCATGTTAAACGTCAAACTTTGAAACCCGCAGTCGGTTCCAGTATTGACATAGACCAACGAAATTATGTATATGTAACATTATTGTAACTACTTCACTGCAAGAAATTTTAATGACAACAATCGAACCATTTGGCTTCCACAGTATTGAAATTTCTTGTTGTAGGTGTTGCAGTTCTTGTTGTTGTTGGGCGTCTTTGCACTCACCTGGAGATCGAACTATGAACCGATTTTAAATTTGGACAGCTTAAAACGTATGTATGAACAAGGCCAAAGGTCTTATGAACACTATTCTAACTTGAATACAATATTCCTTTTTTTTTGTTCTTCGGGTTTGGGAAATGTTTTTCTCCACTAGAGATCAAAATTAATCAATGAACCAATTTTCAGTTTTAAAATCTAAGTATCAACAAGAAACACAGCATTTTCAACGTTACTTTAATATGACTACATTTTAGTTTTTGTGTTGTTGTTCTTATTGTTAGGGAAGTGTTGCGTTCGTCTGTAGAGATCGTACCAATGAATCGATTTTGAAATTTTAGAAAGCAAATAGTAAGTATGATCAATGCCTACGACCTTTTGAACAGCATTTTAGTGTGACTAAAATATTCTTATTTTTATTCTTCTTGTTGTGGAAATTTTGCTGTCACCTATACATCGAACCAATGAATCGATATTGATTTTTGTAACTTAAAATGTATATACTTACAAGGACCAGGGCCATTTTTACGTTATTTTGATGTGATTACAATAGTTTTGTATTTGTTGCAATTGTTGTTGTTGTTATTTTGGGGAAATTTTATGTTTACCTTGAGAAATCGAACCAACAAACCGAGATTCAACTTTTAAAATTTAAAACAAAGGTTGAACAAGGACCAGGGACTTTTGAATGCAATGTTAAGGTGACTATGGCATTCATGTTGTTGTTCTTTTTCTTGTCGGGAAAATTTTACTTTCACCCAGAGAAAGAACCAATGGCCATGGCCTTTTGAACGCTATCTTTATGTGACTGATGTATTTCAAAAAGCATTTGTATCAATTATCTCATACCGTGATTACACATCAAAATTCAATTTATTTAAGTAAGTGGGAATTTATACAAGAAAAAAATAACAGAGAAAAGAATTAAAAAAGGCTTAAGCGTCTGAAATGCGGATGTAAGCCTTAAAAAAAACCAAAATTCTATAAAAGAACTGACACAAGAAAAATACATGTAAGCCAACAGCATCGGACTAATACGTCTAAAAGATTTCCAGCTTGTGTTTTAGGGATGCTGGAGGTACTTTTTACAAGTACTAGTGCAACACAGAAGGCTAATATGTATTTTATCCTGTATCTGCTCCTTTAGTACATTGAGCTTTTTAGGCCTTACATTCGTATATTATATAATTACGCATTTTTTAATACTAATAGTCTAATATATGAACATTAGTATTAAAAAATGCTTGAGCGTGTAAAATATGGCTGTAAGCCCTAAAAAACACAATGATCTAACGGAAAAAATACAAGTAAAAGACATGCAAGCCATCAGCATCGCACTAACATGTTTAAAAGAATCTCCAGTGGCACAAAAAACAAACTGGAGTATTTTTTATTTGTGTTAGTGCGAAGCTGATGGCTTACATCTCTTTATCCTGTATCTGTTCCTTTACAGCATTGAATTTTTTAAGGCTTACATCTGAATTTTATACGTTTAAACGTTTTTTTTAATACGAATAATTGTTATAATTTTATTTCAGGTAACTTAAATACCCAGAATTTTGATACAAGATAATCACGATATGAGGTTTTTACGATAAACGGTGTCCGATATAAATTCAGTCACATTAAAGTAGCATCAAAAGGCCATGGTCCTTGTTAATACCTACGTGTTAAGCTACAAAGGTTTTAAAAGGGTCATTGATTGTATTTCTAGGTTTAAGGAAAATTTCCCCACCAAAGAAAAGAAAATAAACAAGAATATAGAAGTCACATTTAAATAACATGCAAAAGGCATTAGTCCTATTTTACATTTATGTTTTAAGCTACAAAACTTAAAAATCGGTTCATTGGTTCGATTTCTAGGTGAGTACAGTTGTTAAAAGCCATAATTTGACCTATTCATGCACATCGAGCTAAAAGGCATGCAACTTGATGTACAAATATTCCTTAGCATCACATTTCGAACTGGCTACGGAACCCCCACGAGATATACTTCAAGTCTCTCCTAGCGTGCCCCTGTTCCCCCAGACGAAGTTGAAGACCAAGGAATTCTTCTTGATCGTGATAAAAGAATGAATTATGGTACACCAGTATTTTTAGCAGTACAAATCGAACCAGCCGTGGATCCTCCACGAAGTAACTGCCAATGTTTCCCGTTCCCGTTCCCGTTCCCCCGGGCGGGCACTGGGGGACCTTGGGTTATCTTAAGCAGTTCCATAGCTACATCGAGTTCTACAGCTAAGCATGACTTGTGTACCACAATGCATGCTTTTAATATGATCATCCAGAATTTATTGGTTATCGGCATCATATAGGGGGAAGATGGCCGGTGATGGTGGGGGAAGTCCTTACAGGTTTTTCATGGAGGTTCCAAGCTAGTTTGATTTGTAATGGTAAGAATGACTTGTTCACCAAATTGCATGCTTTCATCTAGATCTGCAAGGATTTGTTTATCAAGCCACAGTAGGGGGTAAAGGGGGAGGGAGCCTGGGTGCCTTGGGTTGCATTTCATGTAGGTTCCGTGGCTTGTTTGATTTGACGGCTTAGAATATCTTGTGTTGCCAAATTTCATTTGTTAGCTCGATCTGCAAGAATTTGTTCATCAGTCCTCAGGGAAGGGGCACAGGGGACCAGAAGGAGAACTTGGGGGTATCTCAAGGGGGTTCCATAGCTAGTTTGATTCGTACTGCTAAGAATGCCTTGTGTACCAAATTTTACGCTTTTAGCTAGGTATGCAATAAATTTGTTGATCAAGACTCATGGAGGGGGTACTGTGGCGTGCTGGTGGTGGTCTTTGGGGATATTTCATGGGGGTTCTATAACAAATTTGGCGTGGCCTGTTAAGAATGATACGTGTGCCACAAATTACTTTAAGTCTTTTAGCAAGTTATTGTTGGTGAACAGCCTCCCAGAGCCAGGGTGTGTATGGGCATAAGAGGGCACAGGGGACCTTGGATGTAACTCAATGGGCTGCTATAGCTAGTTCGATTTATTGTTAGAATGACTTATGTACCAAATTTTATGTTTTAGCTCGATGCTTATGATTATGTTGCATAACAGCTGCAGTAGTGAGCCCCAACAACAACAAGAATTAGCTGTGCTATGGAAGCCAAACACTTAGATTGTTGTCATTTACATTTTTTAATGCAGTAAAATATTCATTACACGAACTCAAATATCGAATTTCGTTGGTCTTTGTCATTTTTTGGGGTTTGAAAGTTTTACGTTCACCTACAAGAATATGAATAACAACAAGAATATCGTAGTAACATTAAAATAGCGTTCAAAAGGCACTTCCCTTGTTCACAGCTAGATTTTAAGCTATAAAAATAAAAAAAATAGGCTGATTGGTTTGATCTCTAAGTGAAAATAAAATATCACTCAAGAAGAAGAAGAACAACAACAACAAAAACTGTGTAGTCACTTAGAATAACGTTCAAAAGGGTTAAGGTTTTTCTGTAGCTTTTTAAGCAATAAAACTTGAAAATCGGTTTACTTGATGGATCTCCAGGTGATGGCAAAGAGTTCAAACAACACGAACAACAACAACAACAACTAGAAATAATAATACTGTGGACGCCAAACTGGTCGATTGTTGTTATTAAAATTTTAAAACCAGTAAAATATTTACGAAACTACTGCAAATACCAAATTTCGGTGGTCATTGTCAAAACTGGTGGAAACTATAGGCTTTCAAAGTTCGACGTTTAACATGAAAATTCATGTTGAGTCTTAAATACAGATAATTATTTTAAATTAATTTTTTTTTCTATTTTCTCACCATCGCTGCATCCTATAAGTCTATTTTAGAACAAGCTGACGAAATAGTTGAATATTATGGCCTATTTCATTTGATACTTGCCTTATTTGTAATTACATCAGCCACATTAACAATACTAAATATACGTGTTGTAGCCATTACTAAACTGAAGATTCCTGCAATCTTACGTAACTGGAGCACGTCATCACACAATTTGGCAAATGTAAATAGGTACACATAAAGACATAGTGTTATAGTTTGCAGTGCCAGAATTGTTGTTACAAGTAGTGAAAACGTGCTTGTTATAGCATCAGCTAGTTGATACACTTGTATGTAACGAAATCGTATCTTAGTCAGAAGTTGACTTATTTCACCATTCGATGACGAAAAAATTTCATTTAGTTTCATATTCAGACTGGAAAAACACAGTGCACATACCTTAGCAACCAGATTGAAAATCATGAAGCACAAAAACTCTATGACGTAACATACAGTAACAGTGAATGCCATGATGAGCCGATTTATATGATTACGATAAGTCACAGTGTAACATACCCAGGCCAAAGTAGTACCTAAACTTAGCACAATGTGAAACAGAGAAATGTTGAAATAAAATTTTATTTTAGAACTTTGATTAACTAACAGATCATCGACTTTGGCAAAAAGTGAAAATAAGTTCCAAAATCGCATTTCTTTAAAAAGGCAGAAAATGAAGGCAATTGTTACGAATCCCAACCATGCTGCAATACTTGCAACAATTACATCCCTGTCGTAAACATTACCGTATGTGGAGTGTGATATAGATTTATATGCAACCCGCATGTAAAGGACACCTGAGAAACTAAAAATTAATAAAGCTGCAAATTTGTATACGGAATTCATGGCTCTTCTTCGAAAACTTCGTTGTTTGGGGTGCAATACGGACTGAGAGTTCATATCCCATGAAAGCAAGCCAAATAATTGGCAGATAATGATAAATGGCTGACACACGGAGTAGCCAGACGAACAAACGTTAACATTTTGTTCGACGTCTTCATCAAATTGTGTCCCTTTTACTGGAACACATGTCGCACGAGGCATTTTCTAACTGCAGTAAACAATTAAAACGAAAATATCAGAGTTGCACAAGAAGCCACAGGCTCAGTTATCCTTTGCACTCTTTCTAATAAGGTGACCCAGATTATCAGCTCCAATAGAGGGAGAAATTAATTAGCTGCTTGCAACTGATATCAATGTTGACCATTCACTCAAGCGAAACCATCAAACTTGACAGAAAATCTATAGGCAATTACTCGCCCTTTCCATCATACTCGAAAGCTCATCTTACTAATGGATTTATTAGTTAGGCAATAAATGTTAAGTTCAGACATAAATTAAGTGGTAATGTAGTTTAGGTTTTTATGCAATTCGCATGTAAGTGGTGCCTGAGAAATCCAAAATAAATAAAGTAAATAAATCTGTATACAGCATTCATGGCTATTTTTCGAAACTTACATTGTTCACGGTGAATTACGGACTAATTATTGTTCACATTACATGAAAGCAGGATAAATAAGTAATAGTTCTGTACATCGTTTGCAACAATGCCGAGGGGGTTATGCGATTTATACTTCCGCCAAATATTGAAATAATACCCTCCAAGGCGTATCCGAGAAGGTCAATTTTTGGCATTCATGGCAGAGGTATAAAGAGCACAACAATCGGGGCATTGTTGCAAACGATGTTACTAAGTCATTTATACCCATACTTGATTGTTATCAGCACTTGCTGGGTCATTGTTCCAGTTTGGTGGTTGTTCGTTAAACACGTTGGTTCGGCAATCATGACTGATGGTTTGGATTAGTGCTTAGTATTCATCTGTTTTGTTATACTACAGAAAATTACGATTCACACTAGTCAGCAGGCATCATACGGTCTTTAGCTTTCGAATCCCAGCAAATGGGTTACTTAGCCTTATTTTTTATTACGATTTTTTGTTTGTTTCTGGTGTGTTGGGGAGTTAAGGGTGAGTTTGTTTGAATTTTTTTATAATTATACAGTTTAACCGAACCACGAAAAATTACTCATTTTTTTACTGACCGACACAGATCTTCATTCTCTTAACACATCACATTAAAAAAACTACGGGAAAATGTGTTTTAAGTGGTAAAAAAAATTGAAAACACGTAAAACGACAGTTTTGGCCGTGTTAAAGCGCCGGCCATCTTGCAGAAACAGCATAGGAGGAAAACCTGATTTGCAATGCAATGTAAGAAAACGGAAATTATTTATTTCCTTGCTGCGGCTAAAAACATAACATCAGTCACTGCCACCAAAAAATTGTCGACCTAAACTGAAGAAGCGCCGGCAACGCGAGCAAGTTAGCATAGTTCAGAACATTACTTACTGTTTTTCTCAAAATCACATTTTCGTGCTACTCTGTATCCTAAAACATGGCTACCGCTTTACCACGGTTAACACGTTTTACGTGGTTAAAAAGCATGTTTAGGGAACTTAAAAACGTGTTTAGAGAAATAAAAAAAATTTCCACTCATTTATTTAAAGGTGAAATGAGAAAACGATGAAGATCTGCGTCGGTAAGTACCAAAATTGAGTGATTTTTCGTTGTTCGGTTAAACTGTATAATGACCGAATTTTCTGTGTCATGGAGTTACGTCTATTTTTTCTTAAGTTTTGTGTGATTTTTTTTTACCTTGGGTTCTGTGCAGCTTTGTTGAATTATGTTTTTTTAGAGTCAAGAGAACGAACTAGTACCTATAGAGATTCTAGGATACACCCAAAATAACGTCAATGCAACCCGATGGGTCATGAATGTTTATGCTTCTTGGATTATAGGAGGCTTTGTTGTAATAGTAGATTAACTAGTTAACCACTACTCACAACAATGCCCCCTCCGTATCATTCTAAAGGTATCGAATTTATACCTATGTATGTAACAATCAAGTACGGGTATAATTGGCCGTTATATAAAAAAGGCCTACAAGAAAAAGGGTCCCTGACGTGTGACGCCTTGAAATTGATCTAAGTTCACTTAGCTCCCGAGGATCTTTAGTTGAGGTCCGTGTGGGGAGCGATCTTAATTCCTTAGTAGCAAACGAGTCAATTTGATTTTGGGGAAACACTGTCATACGACACTTTATTTTCTTGATATATTAAAATAGATCTTATCGTTCCTTTCTCGATAGAATCGCTCTAGCATTAGGGCCAGTCAAAGGTTATAACGTGTGGGACCTAGTTGTAAGCAAGAGTTTTGAAGGTGAATGTCAAATTTTCTTTTAAGAACTAAGTGGATAACATTTTTGTAGCACAAAGGTTCATGAACTTGGTTCATATTACATGTTCATCTACCAACATCACCGACATCAGGCACCGACATCAGGATAGGATGTTCCTTTGGTAGTCAGTATGCACAGTTTCTCTGTCCAAGTTGTGGTTTTAACTAGAGGATGTGGATTATGGCCTAATAGTATTTGCTACCACGTAGAGTTGCTCTAACATTAGGACCAGTCAAAGGTTATAACGTGTGGAATCTAGTTGTAAGCAAGACTTTTGAAGGTGAATGTCATATTAACTTTTAGGAACCAATTTGGATAACTTTTTTGCAGTACAAAGGTTCGTGAACTTCCTTCAAAATATGGACGACACTATAAACATAGAATATCTACTTACAATTCGTTTCTCAGTTAATATAAATCTTGGACAATATCATGATTGGCGCACATGTCGACACAAAACCATGCAATGATAATATTTATATGGCTATGAAAAGGCCTAAAAATAGTTCGGTCTTGGCTTTAGTCCAACTAGGCCATACGGGAAGGAGCAAGAAAGGGAAAAAAACATCTCGTCAATCGTAGTTGACCCAAAGGAGAAAAAGAATGCAAAAAAAACAAGAAAGAACGAGTCAGTTGTTAAACGCAGTAACCAGGGAATAGGGAAAACATCGAGCAACACACTAGTACCACGTCAGACAAATAATAAGGAGCTTGGAAATATAAAGCAATACATCCCACAGGGAGGCACACTTCAACCAGAGGATACAACATGGTTAGGCACCACTCCACAGGAGATCGAAGGCGACAATATGTATTACTATTAGCGAAGCTCAAACTTGTCACAAAGTGAAAACAGGACTACAGCAAACAGGGTGTTTATTGCCCTGCAAGGTAAGTTAGTTTTAAAATACTTTCATTTTCTTTCCCACATGCTAACCATCACGTCACACCCCCTCAAAATGAAAGAAACTAGAAAAGCCTTAGTTCCAGTTTGTGGTAGTCAGGGCTTGGTATCGTTCTGCCAGATTCGCCCAATTACCATTCAGAAGTCACAACAAGATACCAAAAAAGAGATCACGCCGCAATAAAAAGAGGGTTATTAATGGTAGCTTTTTCATGAGGCTTCCTCCTTTCACACTATTAGTTGGGCTATAATAACTATTTTATAAAGTCCTTAGTGGTTGCTGGACAAACAATACTAGTAAGTAAGAAAAAATTAGTTGCAAAAAGTGTTAATATTTTTTTCTCGTTCAACGAGAAACATGCAGGCATAAGAATTATTAATTAGTAAAGTTACTCAGCACTAGGCCAAAAATAATAGTCAGAGGCAGAAAAACGAACATACCTAGAAAAAGTCAATACAGTATATACACTATAGGTTGGATTCATATAATCACCAACAAATAAAGAATATTTAGTCTTCTGGTGGTAAACTTCTCAATCTCTATATATATTTCACTTAGGAGCAGACTTAGCTCAGGAGCATACTTAATGAAGGATTATTAGGGAGGATTAAACAAACAAAGCTTCAACAATCAGTAAGAAGGCGAGCGGGCTCATTCTTGCCACGGTAGCAAAGAAAAATGGCGGGCGGTCGACAATGAGAACTGATATGCGCTCTAGCAATTAGAGACAAAGACTATTACTTCAATAATGCAGACTATTACAGCCGAGTTGAATCGGTGGGAATCAGATAGATCGGTGTATGTTATGCCTGGGAACAACTAGTCGTAATGAAAGGTCTTCTGCAAATATTTCAATACCTTTTCTAATAGCCGGTTTCATAAAGGTGTCAGAAATAAGCTCAACATATTTCTTAAACGTCGATTTTACGAACCCCTTCTGCACGCCATCTTCTATAAACCATACCGTATGGGCGTAGTTTTCAAACGTGGAGTACCAATCAGGTTGCCTACCAAATCAATTGCGGACTGACTGTCTGTCCAAACTACGACAGGCTTATCATTCAAGGGTACAGATAGTTCATTCAAAAGTTAAAGAACCCATAAAATATCTCAAATGTACTTCACTATTGCAATGACCTCGGACTCAGCTGAGCTCAGTTTTACTACCTTCTGCTTACTTGTCTTCCATACTATCATAGCCTTAAACAGTTTAACTATGTGTCCTGAGAAACCCTGGCATCATGAGTCACATGCCCGATGCATCACTATAGGCCACAAGTTTGTCCCCTGAACAAGGGGAAAAATAACTTAAGATCCTTAGTGATGTCTACATACTTCAATGCTCCTTTGGCAGCCAGGGGTTGCATGTTCCTAGGTTGTTGTGAAAAACGTACTAGATTAGTTGCCGAAAAACTGATGTTGGGATGTGTCCGGACACTAGAAACATTAACGACCCGACTACGAACTGGTAATAGGTCTATCACAAAATGTCGAGTCCGTGCAGCTATCCAAATGTTGATACGGATCCATAGGAACGAGTACATTCTTCATCTCACTTATTTGGAATCTCTCAATAATTGTTTCAATATAATTAGGATGTGACACAAACAAACTTTCAGCACTTTGTTGAAATAGCAAACCTAAATACAAACTGTTACTGGTCTCAACTAAGGAGTAATATAAATTAATCCTAACGACCAGTTGATCCATCATGTCTTTAGGTCCAAGTAAACAGAAGTCATCCAAGTGAGCTGTCACTGTTATCCAGTGTCCATCACTTCTTAGCCATTCAAAGAGACATGGATCTACCTTGATTTGTGACATACCACACGCAATAAAGGTCTCTCTCATATGTCTTGCCAGCACCGGCCTGATTGTGGAACCCCATTTAGAACCATAATCAATAAACACATGTTTCCCTCTGTGGGGCCATAACCTTGTGTTGGTAGTAAAAATAATCTGCGGTCGCAGTAAGAATTAATATAGGTCGTAAGTCCATATAAAATAGCTTCTACACTGGGCCAATGCTATAGCAAAACGCAAGGTGTCTAACCTAATAATGGGACTGGTTGTTAAATCGAATTCATAACTTGGTCTCGCTTGCAAACTACAAGCTAAGAGCCTAGCTTTATATTTTTGTAGGGACCCGTCCTAATTATATTTTTTGTAAAAACCCATTTGGAGGGTACTATTTTGATGTTCGTGTCAGTTGGCCTGTCCACCATTTCCCACCCACCCAACTCCTCAAGTGGTTCTATCTCCCTATCCATGGTGGCCTGCCATTCTAATTTAAAAGGCGATTTCATAGCTTCCCTGTAGTTCGAAGGAAGTTTTTCCTGTATGTCCAACCTGCAACATGTTTTCCATTCCTGACATTTAATTCGGTCCACTATGGCCCTCATAAATTTACCCTTTGGGGTGCGGCACTTCAAGCTGCAATAAACTAACTCAACGGCGTCGTGACCTTTGTTTAGATACTTTATAACCCTTATTTTTTTTACACGGAGCACAAACTGACTTGTCGGACATAACACTAGCATGTTTCTTATGAAATGACTTATTAAATCAACTTGTGTTTCGGTTTGTAAAATAACTTCACCCCACCCCCCCACCAAGTCTTCAGGGGGGATGAGAGGCCATTTTGTAATACAATCTAAGGTCACTTAGCTCCATGTGGGAGGGTGATCTTAGTTCTTGAGTGACAACCGAGTCGGTTTGATTTGGGGAAACACTCTCATACAAATTTTTATTTTTCATATATAAAAGTACATCTTATTGTTCCTTTCTCGATATAATCGCTCTAGCATTAGGACCAGTCAAAGGTTGTTACGTGTAGGTTCTAAGTGTAGGCAAGACTTTTGAAGGTGAATGTCAAAGCTTCTTTTAGGAACTAATTTTGATAGCATTTTTGTAGTACAAAGGTACTAAAGAACAATAGAGCAATAGATACAGGTAAGGATCCACACGGAATAAAAGTCAGGCAAAATGAGGTTTGACTGATGTTTATTTAAATAATTAGAACATAAACTTCAGATGAGCAGAAAAAATGGAAAAAAGAAAGCTAAGTTGACTGAAGAGCCTAACGTCTTTCAAAAACTTGATAACAGTCAGAAGACTGACTTGATTATCTTCCAGGAATGCTGTTAGTGCCTCATGTATTCCACAGTATGCACGGGATGCATTTATTGCCTGGCACTCCACGAAGATGTGTCCAACTTTAACGTCAAATTAACTTTATTTGTGGTGAACAAAATATGGACTTGATATGATCAATTATGCAAAATACATGATTAGCGGTAAATAAATAGCGTTACTAAAAAATGTACATAGCTATTAAAGATACTAAAAACTCAACAAGCAAAAATATGCAAACACTTCACTTTTATCGTTGCCAATACTAAACAACCTCCCAGTATATAACGATCCGCAACAATTAACGATGACAATAGAAAAATTAAAAAATGACCAACAGCACACTTTGCTAAAAACGAGCAATCGATACAATTCCAAGAGTGTCGTACCAGTTTGTTAAAGCCAATTTTTACATAAAACATATAATAATTTCTCGTCGTTAATCATCAAGGTACCATCATAAACCTGCATCATCCACAATTTTTGGAATAATAAGAACTTGATGTGACAAGTATATAGGTCAGCAGCTTTTTTTCCAGTGAATGACCATGATGAAAAACGTGTGTCTGGTCTATTCACGTGCTTGATAGGAATCATAGAATTTGAAGGGGTACCCAAGAGTGTCCTTAGTCGAATTTATTTTGAAACAGTTGAGTAAACTTCGCCCACCAAAGTTCTATCTCAAAATTTTGAAGAGGGTGTTAATTTCACCTTTGGTGCTGCCACCAAAGCAATAATCCGGTGCAATAATCCGGTGCAATAATCCGATGCAATTGGAAAAAATTCCCATAAAGATAAAACTTGGCAGCTATGTCCAGAAATACTCTCCAAGTAACATACTAAAAGACCCCTAAAATTCGACTGAATCTTTCGCCGCCATTTTGAAAAAATGGCCTCCTACGGCTAACAAATTGTACATTTTCTTAAACATCACACGAACTATGACTCCTACCAAAAGTAACATAGGGAAATAAATTAAGGTAACAAAAATCTCTACAAGAAAGGTCCCTATAATGTTTTCGTTAAAACCAACCATTTTTTTTGCAATGTACTGGTTTACTGAAAACAGGTGATGAATTTTTTAAATATGGACACCACGGCTCTACCAAATTGTCTATTTAGTGGGGTGGTGTAGCTGAAAAAAAATTCACATCCGCCCACTAATTTGTCCCTTTGGTTTCAGTTAGTACATGGGTAAAGGAGTCTATAAATCCCGTGTCACAATTTTTCTGGCTTCCCCCCCCCCCCAAAAAAAAACAGTTCTTGGCTGTAACTCTTCAAACGTCAATAAAGCAAAAGCATAATGTGAAGCAAAAACGTTCAGCATCATTTACGTAAAGGCAACCCTTGAACCCCAAAATCGTTTTTAAAGTATTTTACCCTTAATTTGTGCGAAAACTCCTTTTTTACAGGGAGAGATTTCCTGTTCCAATCCTCCAGAACTTGTTCCTCCTTCCGAGGACAACTTCGTTCTGAACCTCACTCCATCTTTTGATTCGGGTGAGGATTCGGATGTTTTCGGATCGCCCAGAGGAGGAGTTGAGGAGAATGATTCTGTCTTCAGCCCGCCCTAATGCCGGCGCATGCCATCGTTCAGTGGAACTGCCAAAGTTATCGGACCCATGCCGAAGAGCTGCGTGCTTTTGGCGCATTGGCGACCTCTGTGCTGCTGTCTACAGGAAACCTGCTTTAAGGCGTCAGATAATCCGGTTGTTCGAGGTTATTCTGTCTACCGTCTGGATGCTGACCCTGTGCCACGTGCACATGGTGGTGTTGCAGTGCTGGTTCAACACTCTCAGCCGCATGCCAGTGTGCCTCTGCACACTAGGCTTCAGCCGGTAGCAGTTCGTGTTTCTTTCCATTTGGATATTACTGTCTGTTCGCTTTATTTGCCACCGGATGAGGTCTTTGGGGTTGGTGACCTGGAGGACCTGGTCCGCCAGCTTCCTGCCCCTTTTCTGTTACTGGGCGACTTTAACAGCCACCATGTCCAGTGGGGGGGACCTCATACAGACAACAAAGGGAGGATCCTTGAGGAGTGGATGCAGAGGGGGTCTGTTTGCATCCTGAACGATGGAGCCATGACACACTGTAATCTGGCCACGGGCAATTGGTCAGCGGTGGACTTAGCCTTTTGCTCGCTGGCCATCCCAGTTCACTTCACTTGGGGTGTCACTGCCGATCTGCATGGAAGCGATCACCTCCCCATTGTGTTGTCCACAACACAAGGGGGTTCTGTGGCTTCCAGGCCAGCCCGGTGGGCGCTTATACGTGCTGAATGGTCAGCTTTTGCTGAGGCTGCTGTATTTCAGCGTGCAGTTGAGGACTTTTCTGATGTGGATGAACTTTCCACTTATTTCGCTGACGTGGTCCTTGCTGCTGCTCATGCTACTATCCCGCGTACGTCCACTCAGCCGCAGCGGGTTCCTGTTCCGTGGTGGACACCTGCTTGCGGGCAGGCCATTCAGGCCCGACGGCGAGCGTTGCGTGCGTTTACAGTCAGCCCAACTGCTGACAACTTTGTTGCCTTTAAGCGCTGTCGTGCCCGTGCCAGGTTTGTCATCCGTGAGGCTAGACGTGCTTCGTGGGCAGTTTTTGTTTTGTCGATCACGCGCTCCACGCCTTCTCAGCAGGTGTGGCGGAAGGTGCGCCAGATCTCGGGGAAGACCGTGCCTTCCCCGGTTTCACAGCTGAAGGTGGCAAATACCGTGATCTCTTCTGTGCCGGATATCGCCGACTGTCTTGCGTCTGCGTTTGCGCAGGTTTCGAGTGATAACCATTATGATCCTGGTTTCCTCAGAATAAAGCGTAGTGAAGAGGCTCACCCTCTAGACTTTCGCTCCGACGGGCTAGAGGAGTACAATTTACCGTTCACCAGGCAGGAATTTGTTTCCGCTTTGTCCAAGTCGCATGACTCCGCTCCAGGGCCTGATGATGTTCACTATCAGCTGTTGAAACATCTGCCTCTTGCCTCCCAGCAGTTCTTGCTGGAGATGTTCAACCGTGTGTGGGCAGAAGGCTCTGTTCCGGCAGCGTGGAGGACAGCAGTGGTCATCCCGATTGTGAAACCGGGCAAAGACCCTACTGCTCCTTCCAGTTATCGCCCAATCGCTCTGACTAGCTGTGTCTGTAAACTTATGGAACGGATGGTCAGTGAGAGGTTGGTCTGGGTGCTGGAATCACGCGGATTCTTATCTGCGTCCCAGTGTGGCTTTCGACGTTTTCGGTCAACCATCGATCATCTGGTTGCCCTTGAATCGGATGTGAGGGAGGCTTTTCGCCTGCGTCAACATCTGGTTCAGGTTTTCTTTGACTTGGAGAAGGCTTATGATACGACCTGGCGTTATGGGATTCTCCGTAATCTCTATAACTGTGGCTTGAGGGGACGGATGCCACTGTTGCTTTCCGCTTACCTCTCAGGCCGTTCTTTTCGTGTTCGTGTCGGGGCGGCTCTTTCCCGCCCGTTTGTCTTGGAGAATGGTGTGCCTCAAGGAGGTGTTCTTAGTGTCATCTTGTTTGCTATTGGGATCAACCCCATTGCTCAGCAGGCTGCTGTTCCCCAGTCATTGTTTGTCGATGACTTCGGCCTGCGCTTTCGAGCAGCTCGCATGCAGACCTGCGAGCGGCAGCTACAGCTGGCGATTAACAAAGTCCAGACCTGGGCGGTCAGTAATGGTTTCCGGTTTTCTCCGGACAAGACTGTGTGCATTCACTTTTGCCGCCAACGAACTCTGCACCCAGATCCTTGCCTGTACTTGGGGCAGGCGCAGATTCCTGTTGTCCCACAGGCACGTTTCCTGGGTCTGGTGTTCGATTCCAGGTTATCTTGGCTTCCACACTTGCGCCAACTTAAAGACAAGTCTTTGCGGGCACTTAACATCTTGCGGGTTCTGTCGGGCACTTCATGGGGTGCCGATCGCGCTGCCATGTTGCGCCTCTACAGAGCCCTTGTCCGCAGTAAACTTGATTATGCGTGCATGGTGTATGGTTCGGCTAGTGACTCGACTCTCCAGATGTTGGACACTGTGCATCACAGTGGCCTGCGTGTGGCGACTGGGGCATTTCGAACTTCTCCAGTGGTCAGCCTCTATGCTGAGGCCTCGGAGCCACCTTTGGCCATTCGTCGGCGAAAGCTGGCTATTCAGTATGCTGTGCGTTTACGTGCTGTGGAATCCAGTCCTGCTTGGTCCATGGTTTTTGGGCGAGACTTGCGAGTCGGTAGACGCAGGGTGGGTAAGGGTGATTTCTGCGATAGGCTCCAGCAGTCCTGTCAGGAGATAGCCTTTGAAATGCCCAGCGTCTTAGGGCTTGGGGGATGCCAGTAGCCCCTTGGCTTGTCCCAAGTGGCACTTTCATTTTGGCTCTGGCGTCCCTCCCGAAGGGTTCCACTCTACCTGCACGGTACTTACAGGAGTTCCGGCGGCTGTGTTCTCAGTACGCCGGTTATCAGCGGCTGTTTACTGATGGGTCGAGGTCAGACGCTGGCGTGGCTTGTGCTTGTGTTTGTAAGGGAGTGACGGTTGCCCATCGCCTTCCATCAGGCTATTCTGTGTTTTCTGCAGATTTGGCTCTCGGTTTGGCGGTGGAATGGATCCTTGGCCTTCAGGGCACGCATTTCATTATCTTTAGCGATTCCATGAGTGCCCTAGAGCCCTTGGCGAATTACAATCCTCGGAACCCCTTGACACAACGTGTCCAAGCTTTGCTTTCCCGCTTGCATGGCCAGCGGAAAACCGTGCTTTTCTGCTGGATCCCGGGCCATGTTGGGATAGGTGGAAATGAGCAAGCGGATTCTGCAGCAAAAGGGGCCCTTTCTGGCCCTCTCGGTAGGGATCTCAGGCTTGTTCCCTCGGACGCTTTTCCAACTCTGCGTCTGAGGTTACATGCTTTTTGGCAAGCCTCGTGGGATGGACAGGACGGCAATAAATTACGAGCTATTAAAGGCACTGTTGAGGCATGGCACTCGGCGTGTCGCCGCAGTCGCCGTGAGGAGGTGGTGTTGGCCCGTTTGCGCATTGGTCACACTCGACTTACTCACTGTTTCCTTTTGCGGGGGGTTGACCCTCCTGAATGTTATTGGTGTCGGCGGCCACTTACGGTCCGGCACTTCCTTGTTGATTGTTGCCATCTTGATGGTTTTCGTCGTCGTTTCCATCTTCCGCGTGACATTGTGCGTCAATTCGGCGATAAGTCTGTCCTCCTGTCCGGTGTTTTTCAATTTTTGCAGGAGGTACAGATGTATGACAAGATTTAGGTTAGGGGTTTGAATAATATCTCTGTAATGTGTGGTGCAGTGGCAACCCGGACCACTGCACTGTGACTGAGGTTGGCGCTAATGACCAAGCTGTCGACGCGCCATTAAGCCCCATTCCCCCCCCCTTTTTTACAATTGGCTGTTGTAGTGTTTTTAGTGTGCGAAGTGTTCTTGCTAGCCATCTAATAGCCCAAAATGGACTTGCATAGGATTTTTTGAAGGATGGAGATCTATTCTTTCCATCAATCCTAACCGAAATTGTTTAGCTTAGATAGGGATCGTCCAACGCCCATTTAAAGGTGAAGATGTAATCGCGTAGCGGAGAAATGTATGGTAATTTTCGAATTCGAAGTTTTCTTACGAGCCCTCTAATACGTGCTCAAAGTGCTCTTACGAGCCCTCCTGTCTACTTTGGGCTATTAGAGAGCTCGCAAGATTACTTTGAATACGAAAATCACCATACGATTTTGCAGCTACACCATTGCATCTTTACCTTTAAATGGTCGTAGGACAGTCCTATCTACGGTAAACAATTTTTGTTAGGATTGACACAAAGAATAGATCCCCACCTTTCATAAAATCCTAAACATGTCTACTTCAAGTTATTAGAGGGCTCGCAAGAGCACTTTGAACACTATAATCACGATAACAACCAATTTGAAAAAAGAAGCGTTCACGCTAATTAAGGGTGATATACTTTAAATACGATTTTGGGCTTCAAGGATTGCTTTTACGTAAAATATGTAAATCACTTTTGTGTGCTGAACGTTTGTGCTTCACATAATGTTTTTGATGGTTAAAGAGTTACAGCAAAAACACCCGTTTTTTGGGGGGATCATGAAAAATGCTGAGCCAGGATTTTTACACTCCTCTACCAATTTACTAACTAAAACCAAAGAGGAAAGTTGGTTTCCAAATGTGGAACATTTTCAGCCCCCCCCCCCTCCACTAAATAGATAATTTTGTAGCCGGCGGAAGCCATTTGTTCAAAATTTGTCACGTTTTCAGACCAGTAGATTGCATAAAACTTTTGGTTTTAACGAAAACATTATACGACCTTTCTTGTAGACATTTTTGTTATCTTTAATTTAGGTCTCTATAAAATTTTCGGTAGGAGTGATAGTTTGTCCGATATTTAAGAAAATATATGATTTGGTAGCCTGTGGCGGCCATTTTTTCAAGATGGCGGTGAAAACTCCAGCGAGGTTTTAGGGAACTTGTAGTATGTTACTCGGGTAGTATTTCTGGACATATGTACCAAGTTTTATCTTTATGGGAATTTTTCCGACCTAAAGTGCTAAATGCACCGGACTAAGAAGGAATATACGTTTCTTGTGTTCCATAGGTCAGTATTTGACATCATGAAACCCGTTTAGTGAAACGGTGTTGGACCTGCTTCAAGGCTTTTATTTCTTTTACATGTGGGTGCCCTATACCTAAGTTCTAATATTGATCTAATTAGAAACAAGAGAGTTTTAAATATATTTCAGGAACCCGAGAAACATTCAAATGGTTTATTACATTCAAATCTTTGTTGCCTTACCCATATGATAGCAACATAAGCTGAAAAATTAAAATCGTCATTCACCAAAATTTCGAGGTCATGTACCTGCTCAGCTGTATTCAGAACTATTTGGCATCAGTCGTAAAATATTCCCATATTATTAACACCAAAATGAGCTACAAGTATTTTATCTAGATGGATAATTAATTACCATAATTTGGTCCTGGCTCTTATGACATCCAGATCCATCTAAAGTGAAAAACCTATATCTGGAGACAAAATAACTGTTTTTATGTTTGAATGGTTCACAAACTTATTTAAATTGTTGATGATTTCCGTGCTAATATCGTCAAAAAAGGAACAAAAATGGAGCAAGGACAAAGTCTTGAACCGTGTTATAACAACACTAGGTTGGATCAAATGATGGCCTTGAATAACCACAGTTTGTCTGGACGTTTACAATCAACGAGTTATCCAATTTAAAGTCAAACTAGCAATACCAAATTTATGCAATTCTTGCACTAATAAATTGTGGGAACCATTCATTGATAGCCTTTGCTCAGTTCATATAAATCCCATTCACAGGTGTATTCAATTCTAATTCAGAAAAATACCAAAATAAAATGATGTCAGTATGGCTGTCTGAAGCATAGCAGTTGCAACAAGAATGTACTCGAGCGTAGCAAGATGACGAGGAATGAGTGAGCAAAGCGAGCACCTCTTCTAGTCTTGTTATAAATCGATGTTCTTAGTAGTTGTGCATCATTGGTGATACTGTTCTGTGCTTTACGTCAATATTTCTTTAAGATATAAACTCTGATTCACATGTTGTCTCTATTACATAATCGTTCATCTTTACTCTCTCGATCGTGGGGATTCGGTGGGGCCTGTCTACTGTCCTGCTCACTACCAACAATATTATTTTATGTAATAAACTTTATTAGTGCTGCCGGCAGGCAGTGCTTAATAAAGTTCTATTGTGCCGGGAGTTTCGAAAAAGGATAAGGCGGCAGCGAGACTTCAGAATGCAATGGTGCAACAATAGGCAAAGCACACAAATCGAAAAGTTTACTCCAACAGTGTTACGATGCTTGGGCGCTGGAAAAGTGACGTTGTCGTTCTACCTTGTTCGAGTTAACATTATCGGCCAGAAGAAGGTTAAATCTTTATTACTTTGTATAATATAATAGTGTAATCTTTACTATTTTGGTTTTCACTTTAATCTTTCCGTTTTAAACCATACGGTGCTTTGTGTTTAATGATGGGACCTCAAAATTGGGTGGCCAACGTGATTGATTGATTTTTTTAATTCTTCAATGCGAGCTTTGGAAGACAGTTGAATCCTTTAATGTATACCGTGATTACCACAACTGCCTGAAAGAATAAAGAATCAACTATAACTCAACTACAAGCTGACACACGCTAAATTTAGGTACGCACTAGTGTGTCAAGTAATAGACCTAGTCAAAGCATGAACAGAATATCTTTCGAGCCTAGGATATCCAAATTTCTATTTACCTATTGAACTAAACCAAGTAAAACAATTCAGACGTGAGCAACATCTCTACTTGTCGGACGATTACCTCACCAACACTAAATTTAATTTCTTCTGCCCAACATTCAAGAGTTGAAACATCATAAATTTAATAAAAATTATCATATGATCGTTCTCACGGATCGTGCAGTGTTTTCTGTGTTTAAGCTCCAGAGTTGGTGCGAAGTTATCTTCATGATGACTATTGGATCGAAGGGATAGTCTTGCGTCGTCAAGGCACAAATGCTTGAGAAGTCAATAGTGATACTGAAATCAGAACTGTTCATATTGGTCAGATAAGACCTAATTCTGGATCTTAACCCGGTTTGTGTGTTATTTCTGAACCTAGTTTTGTAGTTTTCCAGTCGAGTAACAATTCTGTATTGAACCCCATTCCCATTCCTAATGTTCCACCACCAGTCCTCAATATTTTATCAACCAGAAATTTACTCTTTACTATTTTCCAGGACAAATCTTAGTCCATTAAAGAAAAGACCATAATTATTTAGGAATTACTGATACAGTTGAGATGACTACCACGTGAGATTCATGAATTTGTCATATTTAGCCAAGATTGATATTCCAGTCTTTTCTATGCAGTTACGTCGAAACCTCTATTACAAAAACTATTGCCTCTCATGCTGAAGCTAGCTAAAGTATAGGTTTCTTATTAGATGTCCATTGTGGAAATAAGACATAAGTTCGAATGTTCTCCACAAAAACGGCACTGTCAACATTTGTTTCATTGCCTTCGTGTGAGAGAGCTTGGTAATAGACATTCCGTTTGTGATGCCCTCTGTGGAAAGTTGAAAAGTTCATGTGTGACCATCGTTTTGACAACCTGAGAAATTTTCAGACAGAGTATGTTATTTTATTATCGCATTTTACAATTTTTAAAATTTAGGCAGGTATTCGTTTTTAGTGTATAATTCTTAGTGTGTCAAAAGACGTTGGGTTTACTCAATGTCAAATGATTCACAACGAAGTGTAGTTCATAAAATCTGTTTTTCGGGAAGTCAAAGGATAAAGTCCATGCCAAAATATTGTTGGATAAAATAACTAAAGAGAACGTTTAAACAGAAGTATGAAATACAATGACACAATGTACAACACATTTTAATGGGTAATCATTGCACTATTTAACAGTGTAAGATTGCATTCCAACCATACATGGCCATTGCGTGTTGCATTACTTAGATAAAACTCATGTATTGTATACAACTCGGAACCATCACAACTCGTTAAAAAACATAATGGCTTGTTACTAAATCATGTGTTTGCTTTTCAAAAACAATTTGTGGTATTGAAATTTTTTTCAGTACTTTCCACAGCTAACACTGTCTGTGAGAAAGTACTCATTGTACAACATCTGAGGTTTGCTGGTTTGAACTACTCCTAATTTATCATTTCATTGATTCGTAATCCCACAAACGAGAGCCTGTCTAGTGTCTAGGAGTTTCCTGCTGCTAAACTGATTCATTGCTCTCCTTTGTTTCATTACGCCATTTATTTCATTGCATTAAAGTGAATGTAAATGATTTTTATGTGTCTCTGTTCCCTGTTAACGTTTATTAATTATCTTCAGTATTTGGTGCAATTCGTGTTTGTGCTTAATTTGTGGTTCCAATATCCACCATGATTAAATGGTAAAACTTCTTTTTACCCAATCGTTACGTTGTTATTCTTTAGACAAATTGTCTAGTATGACTATTCCCAAAGGCATCTTTGCCAGGATTGACTTGCCTCTGCTCAAACCACTTTGTTTTTAGACAAGAACGTTCATCAACCCCAAAATGGTTACAATGGCCATTAAAGTTACCTCAAATCATGAAAAGTTTTATTCATCTTGTAGCTGTTTATCTATGTTCAATAGAGCCATCAATTCGCCAACAATAAACTTATTTATTCACTACTTACATCCAAATCAGTAAAACAGCTAATTTAAAGGTCAAAGAGTTTAGAACATACAGAACTGCAATCCAGAATACAATCCAGCATTCAGAATACTGAATTGAAATTTGGCAGCTGTGTGTGTTTTTTGTTTTATATTTACCGAGTGTAAATGAATTAAGGCAGCGAAACAATTGAGAAAGGAATGGTGAAACTTCTCTCACTGCATTCGTCTTCCCCGTGGTAAAAGATTTTTTACGTCCTTTTCATTGTTAGTGCCGTTGCTTCAAGAAAAGCCCATTAAAAACTAAGACTAAAGTAGTTTAACAACTCCCTTAAGATATAATATGTAGAGAATTCTGTAACAAGTGCCAACGTGGTTTACAGTAAATTATATTCGTAGCTGTGCTTTTAATTGAGAATTGATCGACTCAGAAAACCTGCTGCCACTTTATCATTTGTGGACGATGACCGGCTGCAATTTGGAACGTGTTACTAATGAAGTTCGAGGTACAAATAAAATTTTTAATAGTAAATTTTCTTGGTTATTTCAAAATTCAAAAGTATCCGTAATCCGCTATTGAAACAATGAAAAAACGACCAAAATCAAAGTCCATTTTTCATAAATGGTACGAATCACAAGACAATGAATCAATTCAATTAATGACGTGCATAGTACAGTATCCAGGTGATTAGTAAATTCTTAATTTTATACAAAAGCCCTGAAACTGTTTTACATAGATATTATTTACATGACATACGGCTGTGTTCCTAGACACTTCTAGAACAGGCATAAATTTCCAAAAGTAACAGTTCTTGTTTGCTCCCTGTAATTGCACGTCTCCTTAGATACGGGAGTGACAGTCAATAAAAGAGCAACCAGATAGTGAGAAAATAAATTGTGGGCACTTCTTGCCAGTAATTCGTTTGTAATTTTTCAATATCAGATGTTATGTGTCGAATTTACTGTCGTTATATTACAATTGGAAGCATGTGGACTGCCCTTTGGATTAAACTGCATCAAAATTATTAAGTAGGTCAAAATAGTGCCCATGATCTGAAAATAAGAGAAATATTTCAATTAGTGATGATGTTTTAACTGCATATAATTCAATCAGTCGATTGTAAATGTCTAACTGTCCGTAGTACACGATAATGTACATGATGTGGTTCTTGTATTCCATGCCTTGTCAGAAGGCCACTTAGTTGAGAAGCTGCAGATATCACCACTCCTTTCCAGGCCGGCTATTTAACATCGCCAGCATCTTATTTTACCAGGACAACCCATGAGCCAGTGCAGTGCAAATCGAAACACAGTGATTCAAATGTTTAAGTCAGTTAAGACTCTTTATTAACGATTTTTAGCAGTAGACTATAAGTCAAAACCTGCAAAAACAGTTAGTAAACCCACAAAGCACAATAAAAGCATAAAACAAAAAACTGAAAATGAACCTAAGACTGGAAAAACCTGGAACTGCGAGCACCTGGCATTGCTGTCTGGTAGTAATGTCTGGTTCTCCTATTGCCTGGTTTCATCATGGCTGATGTTCATTTTCAGTTTTTTTTTAAAGTTTATGCTTTTGTTGTGCTTTGTGCATTTACCCTGCATTTGTTTTTATATGTTTTGACTTTTAGGTTTGTGATAAAGCATCATACCCGACTTAAAATGTAGATAAAGCATCATACCCAACTTGAAATGTAACAATCACTGTGTTTCAATGTGCACTTTTTTGGATTGTTACATTTCAATCAACAATTCAAGCAGTAACATTCAGTGAGGAGGGACGAATCTCAATTTCAACACCAGTCGGCCTTGACAAACGAAACTCTTTCCTGGCTAGACATCCATTTTAACACTGCTGCTCACCAAAAGCCACTTACTAGGAGCAACGACACCACATGTAATATATCTTTACATGTATTAGGTAAAATTCTAGACAGCACAATTTTGACGTAAGTTATCCACGGAAGTAATTATGATAAGTAAATCGACAACTTGACTGCGTGGGGTCCCATCCCCAGAAAGAGAAATGTAAGATGGGGTATTCTTAAGATGGACTCCAGCGTCATCCCCATCTTTACGCCATTACTGTTTCTACTTACCGTAGCTAAAGTAGCCATATTAATTTTAAATGAGTTGCCAGCACCACTAATTTCGACTGGGTTCGAGATCAACTTATCAGCCAAAGCCTTAGCAGTCTGAAATTAAAGAAAGAAATTATTATGTACTTCTTAAGCAGATAAAGGGCTGAGACAGATGATACAATATCTAAGCTGACTCGATGAAAATGTCTGCATGAAACAGAAATCTCAGGAAATGGCTTTAACTAATGGCTAATTATTTTTGAAATGAAGAGAGTAAGCTGGTTAAACCAATTTTTTTTTGAGAAATGAAACAATCTGTGAAATAATATGCTATGTACCGATAGGAATAGGAATACTTTGCTTCCAAACTGTCATGCCTTTCAGTTTTCAATGGAAAGTTAAAATTAACGTATTCCAATGTGCAGTTGAGTTGTTTTCATCTTACAGATAACAATGCCTCGGATAAGGTAGTACCTCTTATGTTCCTAGCAAGATACTAAATTGTTAGTGGTTGGGCACATCTATATCAGGATACTAATAGCTTTATTAGGATACTTAAAATATTATGAATGTTTTGTTTTTTGTGAAGTTTCTTTATACAAAAGGAAATAACACTCTTTTGAGTTCAGTGACAGTTAAATGAACTTCAGGCCTAGAAGTTAAAGATGTAGCATCATCTGAATGTATTTCGTGTCTGTCTTACATACAGCTAATGGTTTAGCATTTTCATGTTGATGATTGCACAAAGTGCTAAGACATCTTCCTCCTCATAAGCCGTAAGGACGAAAAGTAATAATTGAATCTGTTCTAATCCTACACATCAAACCCACGCACCCTGTTAATTTCTGCTTCAAGATGTGTCACTTCATTTCATTCACCCTAAGCCAGAGTCCTTATGTAGTCTACAATGTATGTCACACATTGCAGCATGCACACATCCCACCTTGCCTGCAATGGTATTTGGGATGTTCCGTATTCTGTCCTTTAGAAAAAAATCGCAATGTTTAACCTGGTTTTCTAGAGAGATTACAGTCTTATGTGTGACATGGTATAAGCAATCAATTTGTTGTTCACACGTATTTACTATTTATTTTGAAATTTAAGGCATCAAACAATTTGATAAGCTATGGGTGTAAGAGAGTGTAAATCTTAAGATATCGTACGGTTGTAGAATTCATTGGATTTTCCTAGCAAACTCTTTTCTTACTCTATATATCTTATTCCGTATTTTCATTTATAATCTTTTCAACAGTATACAAACTTTGAATTTAAATTGATTTACCTGTAATGGTTTTCCTTGTAACAGACTTCGAATATAAATATCTGTTAGAAATCCTGATCCTATTTTGGCCTGTGTTTAGTCAACAGTAAAATTAGAATAATAGCATTAACACATTGAACACGTTGAATTACTGTAATGCCGGCGTCATCACTATAATATTATTGACGTAGAATCATGCATGTCTCCGTCAATGAAATAAATCTGAAGCAAACAGTCATAATCCCCAAACAGAACCTTGTGATAAACCACACCAGAATCTAAAATTCGTACGATGGTTATCCTGATACACAAAGTTAAGTAGAAAACGTAAGTGTTACGAAAAATTAAGACCATGCACACAATATAAAAGGCAGAGCACGCGACGTTTCATCCCTCAATGCATTTGCGTACATCATAAAGCGTATTACTTAATAAAAAAGAACGACTTACATACTTACAGTATAAGACAGATTTTAAGACTAACGACCTTTTCAACAAGTTTGCATAAAGTATACACCATACAGGACGCCCTGCTCATCACTACATCCAATAGCTGTCTATCCATAAATTTGAAGATTTTCAGATAACTTTTCAAGATAACATAAATTTTTCCTTCTAAAGATTAAAAATCCTTTTTTGTGCGGTAATATGTTGACGCCGTAAGTGTGAAATGCTTTCGAAAATCCATTATTACAGTTCCAACGTATTTACTCTAATGCAAGGCAGTAGTAATAATTTTATTTGTATGAAATAACTTTCTGTAGTTCAGGGAATTCTTATGAAACCAACAGTGAGAATTTAAAAAGATTCTTAAAATATATTCAAGTGCTATGTGCAGATATTTTCTTGGTGATCCTGTAAATATATTTTGACCTTTATAATTCGTCCTCACCACGTTTTTTAAATATAATTCTGCTTTTTTTAATGTAATTTATACATATTTTTTTGTAATACTTCCTCAGCATTTGGACTGTTTTTTTATTACTTCATTAATAAAATTGTAATATCACCTTTATATTTCGTATTCATAATATGTTTTAACCATTTACGCTGTACTTTTTCAATAATTGTGTTCTTATAATTTTTTACAAACGCACCTGCATTTTCACTATTTTTTTAAAATAAAGAAATTTTCACATCATTTGGTGTTGTTAAAGTATTTATTAAAATGTGTTTTCTTTTTTTTAGTCCTATGTTAATTGAATAATTTTACATTGAAAAAAATAAATACAAATCCTTTTCTGTTAGTTGGGACTATTTGCACAACTATACGGCAATTTGTGAAAAAAAAGGTGTCACTTTGCACACTTTCACTGTATGTCCATACAAGACGTTTTAGATAGGGACTTCACAAAAAAAATCAATGTAATTAAATATGGCTGCCATTTTCAAAATGGCGGACTGAATTTTTAAAATGGAGTACGTTAGCACTTTTGTCTTTTTCAATGTTTTTTGGTCAGAAAATTCAATGGAATTATTAAAAAGGCTGTATTTTAACAAAAACAATCCAACACAATTCACTATGGTGACAATTTTAAAAATGGTATTACACTTTTTTCAGAAAATTTAGTGAAACGATTTAAAAGTATGTATTTTAAATTTTAAAGAGTCAATTAAAATTCAATATGGTGGCCATTTTCCAAAATGGCGGACCAAAGCTTTAAAATGAAGTACTTAATTAGATAAGGTGTTGTTTTCTATGAGGTTTTTAGTCAGAAACAGTTTATTATTGCACCACTGTCTTTTTTCCACTTTTGCAGATTAACTGATAAATGAGATGGCAGTACACTTTAGGTGCTTAATATCGCCTCCCTGCAAGCAGTTTTTCCTGGGCTAGACTGGAAGAAATGCTTTTTGTACTAACTGCCAGTTGATCTCAAATGTCCAGCTTAACATCATGATCCAAAACAACATAATCCAGGGTACATTACACTAACAGATAACTTGGTGAAATTTCAAGAACTTGGAAGTTTACTAAATGAAATAAAAACTGAATATTTTGATGAAGGAGAAAAGATACTGCGTTCCATTGAAAAGGGCACGTTGCCTTAAACAATGTACAATTATGTACAACACTACAAATTTGAACCGTGCCGTTCACCCTTCAACGTCCCATAACCAAGAGTAACAATTCAAGATAAACCACAGTTGTTTGGAGGATCATCAACAGTGACACCAAGCTAGACACGTCAAGCATCCACGTCATCTCCAAAAGCTACAGATAGTGTTTGTTTTTATGCAGTAAAGGACCAATTTGCCAGCCAATCGGCCACTAACATATGTTGCTGCTATGGCAGTTGAAAAATACGTTCGTGAAAAAATATCACTCTTAGATACCACTAATTCACATGTTGTAATGGAACGTACAAATTTAATTCCTTTGGCAGCTAAGTACCACATCAGATGCATGGTTAACCTACGCAACAAAGCAAGGTCTGTAGAAATGAAAATCCAACAGCATGGTGACGATGTCGGTTAGTCCTTGCTTTTTCCCACGTTGCATCATTTATAGGTGATACACTAGTTTGTGAAGACTCTCAGTAAATATTACCTATGGAGATTATCTTTAAAATGTACGAGACAAACCCGATGGAACTCACAGGAGAGAATGAATAACCAGCATTTCATACAACTAGATTTAGTGAAAAAGAGTTCTCTACCATTTTCCTAAACCAACAATATGTGCTCAGTGTCTTCAAAAACAAGTTTATAACTTATGAATGATGCAACGTGTGCAAAAGCAATAGACTACATCGTCAACGTGCTGTTGCTTTTCCATTTCAACAGTTCTCGCTTTGTTTCGTAGGTTGACCATGCATCTGATGTGGTACTTAGCTTCCAAAGCAATTAAATCTGGACTTCCCATTATAGCATGTGAATTAGTGGTATCTATCGGTGAGATTTTCTCACGAACGTATTTTTCAACTGCCATAGTTGCAACATAGGTAATCGGCTTATTCCAAAGTGGTCCCTTACTGCATAAAAAACAATTATTATCTGTAACTTTTGGAGATGACGTGGATGCTTGACGTGTCTGGCGTGGTGGCACTGTTGATGATCCTGCAGGCAACTGTGATTTATCTTGAATTGTTACTTCCTGGTTACAGCACTTTTTAAATTGGTTGTGTTGTACGTAAGTGTACATTGTTTAGGCCAACGTGCCCCACGCTTTTCAAAAGAATGCAGTATCTCTTCTCTTGTGCAAAGTATCTCTCCTTTCTATCACAAATTGCCGGATATTAGTGTTTTTTAAGACGAACAGACTGTTTCTTAAAACTAGTGTATTCTTTAGCTATGAAATTTCAGGCTGTGATGCTTGGAGTTATAATAAAGAACAGGACACTACTATTTTTGATATCAGGAAGATTGATATTTCTGGGAGGATTATTCCACAATTATGATTCTACATGACATGCCAAAAACAATGCTCTTCACTTTTCATAGGAGAATGCAAATGCCCCTTATAAGTATAATTCGTACTTGTACTGGTGCAGTACAAAATCGTGGTTTGACACAGGCAATTGCCAAAAGTGTTGCAACAGAGAAGCATACCACTGATCTATAAAACATAAGAATTCCATATCACATCGACTGCGATACGAGCCCCAAGTGGATGAAAAAAACAATGTAGGCGTAAAGAGAGGAGTGGGGTTATTAATAATACGATATTCGAAGCAACGGAGCAGAAGATAATTTTGTTACACTTCTGTTGTGCTGCAATTTGTCACAAGGTGGCAGAGCCTGAACCTACATGCATTACGACTAGCCTCTTTACAAATGAATTAGTGAAAGATACCTTTGTTATTGTATTTTTTAATGTTGTATTAATAATTATATTGCTAACATATTTTGTGTGCTTGGAACCGGGCCACATTTTCCACGAATGGTTCCCTGAGTTTCCAACTCGTTAAACAAGAAGCCCACAGAGACTTAACGAATACTGAAATATCGAAAGGTTTTTTTTACCTTTGTCGCAATGTTGTCAGCAACTCTAGTTATAGCGTATAGGCGAAAGGAATAGACTATTCCCATAAATAGAAAGTGCGAAGTTACTGTATCGAAATGGTCGGTATTAATCACTGTATGTAATGTTAAGCATATTGCGACAGAAAAGCGTGCTAGTACTGCAGTAATTAGTAAGGAAAAAGTCTCTTCTATGGATTGCACCAGCTGAAAAAGTTGTTTGTATTGATTATGCAGATTTCCAAGATATTCGTTCAATCCAGTTGGTTCTGATGTTATGACTTCTTTCAAATGACAATTAATGACTGAAAAGGACTCGGCGCACAAATCAGCAGAAATAATAAAAAATATGATGACAAACAAATCATGTGCATAGAGCATAGCCACGTTTATAGCAGCTGTACTGATATGTTCAATATCATTATAACTGTTTACCAGTGTTAAAACAAAAAGTATCCATGCAAGGATTGCAAAAGCAAACTGAAGGATATTGTGCTTCAAATGTAATATTAGTTTTTTTAATTTATTTCCATTCACTTTGGCGGTAGTTAAGAGATTCAGAATTTCTTCAAAATCTTTTGCTTTTAAAGTGCACACTATTGCAACTAGAATGTAACAAGCAACAGGGATAAAGGCTGTTGCCAGTGCCACAAGCTTCACAGTTTCATTTAGAAAGTTTTCTGATAAAATTATCTTCATATGTTCAATACAAACATAAAGAATTAAAGCCTTCATCAATGCTATATAAGTAGTGCAAATAAACGGCCTCAAGAGATGTTTACCAGCTTCGTTTATGACGTCATGGTTGAAATCCCAAGACAAAATACCAAAGACTTGGCCCAAACGCACAACAGGCAAACACATTTCATAACCAATTGACTGATTTCCTTTCATTTCAGTGGATGTCTTGATCCAAGCAAGAAATGGTATATCACGATAATGCATTCGATTTTTGTCAAAGTTTTATGTCCAACTTTCCTTAATAAAAAGAAAATAAATTCATTAACATCTCACAAAACTAAATTTAAATAACCCCGACATGAAAACACAAGTCCTGGTAGAGGAAGAGGTTGAAGTAATGCTTTGTGACAATGCCTTATTTGTTACTATTATATATTTCGAAACAAACGACCATTTATACTAAACAAAGAAACACGTTATATTTCTAATTCTTTGATTATTTCTACCTTCTCTTGCATAACTTGAGCAATTGTAAAATCCTCACAATTCCTAAAATGGTAAACGAATTATCAAAATTTCCAACTAAGATGAACCACAG
>JAHWFP010190880.1:115231-168579 GCA_023313725.1 Lithobius niger
GCAGCACGACGGGACCGCAACAATGAATAAAGACAAGGAGTGCTGCCCCCCACGTGGATCCCAGCCCCCGTTTGTGTTAAATGAAAAGTGGAAGAAAACAAACAAATGTATAAATTTACTGAAATGAATAAAAACATGACAGATTTAAAAAAACAACATTCAACAATTCACGTTACTCACATTACACGCCTTACAAACATTGGATTCCATTAAATGACAAAAAGGAATTAACCAACCGAATATAATCAATTAAATGGAACAACTTTTGAAAACAACACCCCCTGAAACGTCAAAAAATCATTCAAGAATTCATGTAAATACAACATTGCAACCGCTTTCTAAATTAAACGTTGCTCTTTTCGTTGAGCGTATAGCATTGAGTCTTAACGAATATTCTGCACAAACTTTCGTCAGGCTAAACGCAACATTGTATTCCACTCACTCTCAACAATGTACGTCGGTCGGACTGATAGCTTCAAAACGGGTGAGAAGAAGGATATCGCCCACTTTCCTCATGCTGGAATCCAAAAATGGCTCGGGCACTGCGCACCCTAGACAATGTTATATCACAGCACTCGGAAAGCGGGCGATTTCCTGTACAACCAAACAACAATCACATATCATAATTGTTGCTCACTTGTAATTTTAGCTGTAATTATCCATTATTTAACTTGCTCTGGTATGCAGAGAGACGTAGTGAGCATTTTCATCAACAACATGCAAAACGAGCGGTATGTTGAATGATATCGCTGAGTCATTAGTGTCAATAGCTGACAACAGCTAACTTTGTGTACGTTTCTGTTTTGTTTCATGCTGCACAACTATAATATGCGTTTTATTGTTCAATTTACAACATAATTCAAGTTCGGGGTCGATTGCCTTATAAGTCGGATTCCAAAATTCATTTTTTTGTAGTTTTCTTATTTTTCCTTTTTTTTTCAATCAGGAGTTTTTGTTCCATAGTATTAGTCACCATCCATTGTGTACTCTGCTCAGCTACGATAATCTTGTAAGCTAAGGTGTTCAAAAGTGAATACTCTAAAAAGTAAAATACAATCTATTTACCGTATACTTGATTATTACGTTAATAATACTGTAGGGAGTTGGTAGACCAAAGTTTGGCTTGCCTCTCACGTATAGCACTTGTAAAATTCTAAAACTTATTTCGTTCTTCTATTTAAAAGTGGGTCGACTATTTAGCAAGTTTCAAAGATTTTTTTAATTTTTTTAATTTTTCTTCTTTTCATTTCTTAACATTTTGGCAGCTAGAATTACGCAGTCTGTTGGATCATTTTAGTTTGTTTAATTTGTTTGCTTTTCTTTTTTTTTTCTTTTTTCTTTTCAGCTCAGACTTTTATATTTTTGTTTCACTTTCCATTTTATCTTAATGATTAGAGTGAGATCATCGAGGAACTATTCGGTCCAGGGAAACGAAACTCGTGAATATTTTTTGTGCAGTGTCGATTATAATTTTCTACCCATTATTGATGGTCTATTTTGAAGCTGCTTGCTATGACGACATAGGTGTCCTTTTGATAGCAGCCACCTATAAAAAACGCTAAGACTATTTACGTTCTTCTGTATAAATTGAATCGATCAGTGGACACTAACCAGCATTTTTTTTGTTGCTTTTTTTTTCTTCGTCCAAAGGAGGTTTTCTATGCCATCTAACCTTTCGACTTCTTTAGGTGGAGTCAGCCCTGTTGACAAAAAATACACAGCCAGCCAGATCACTTTTCCTTTGGTGTAAATATAGGTCCGCTTGAAACAGAAAGAATAAAAATGAAATAAAGAAATTATTACATATCTGGTCATGACCGTATCTAGCCTCAACCCCCCCCCCCCCCAATAAATTTAAAAAAAGGTATGGCCATCGAGTCTATTATGAGTCTATTATCAGATTGAAACGAAAAAGAATAATAATAAATGTAAATGAACTCTTTCAAGTCTGGACATGTCAGATAGGAAGTGTATTAGGCATAGACTTACCGGGCTAGTCCATTACTTGGCGGAGGTACGACAGGTTATACACTAACGTGTGATATCCACTACTAAAAAAGGCGTAAAGCACAGGAACACCCCCAATCATATAATGGGATAGTCCACTCATATATATAAGAGCCATGCCATTTGCTGCCAGCACGGCATCGCTGCTGTTTGATTAATGAAGTGTTTATGCAAAACCCGTTAACCTCTCTCCAGCTGAGCAGGCCAGCTTCAACCTCGAGTTTATGTGCCATTACTGTGCTAAACTCTTTATCCAAAATCCAACGGAAAAAGGAGAAAGGAAGGTTAGAGATCATTGTTACGTAAGTGGAAAGTACAGAGTGGCCGCACATACGAAGTGTAATTTAAGTGCAAGTGAACAAAGGACTATCCCCGTTGTCCTACACAACCTTGAAGGGTAGGATATGCACATCTGGGTACCAGCTATCCACACCTTTCCCGGGTACGTAGATGTCATTGGGTGGAATGCTGAACACTTTCAGGCATGACAACCAAATTTGAGGCAGTTGGAATAAGTCTTCGCTTTATAGACAGCCTCAACTTCTTGAACGTATTGCTGGACACTCTGGTTGTTAACCACAAGAACACTGGTAGTAAGTTTCCAATCCTCGAGGCAGTGTTGGTTTCCGGTTTAAAATCCCAATGGTTTACTGACAAAACGACTGAGGGAAAAGCTCTCAAACTCCTAACACAAAAAGGTGTCTCTCCCTATGACCATGTAAATGATATGGCTATTTTTTATAAAGAAGATCTACCCTCGAAATAAGCGTTTTTCTCGATACCGAAAGATGAAGAGTTAGCGGGGGATGATTATGTGAAAGCATTAAATCTCTGGCTCAATATGTGGGTTAAAAAGTTCAGTTCTTATCATGAGATTTACCAGATGACAGATGCATTTTTGCTGGCTGATGTGTTTGAAGACTTTAGATGACTCTCATTCGAAAATAACAAGTTAGATCCTTGCTACCATATTTCAACTCGACACAAGCCAAGTTAGAATTATTTACACATGTTGGCAAACACAACCTGACCACTTTCAGTATTCGTGGCGGGGTTTCCTTCATAAGGAAGAGGTATGCCAAGGTCAATAACAAATACCTCCCTGACACTTGCAATCCAAGTCAACCTTCCACCTTTATTATTGATTTGGATATGAAAAATCTGTATGGCCTTGCCATGTTTGAATCTCTTCCCTATGATGGATTCAGTTACCTCACAAAAGAAGATATAAGAACCTTTGATGTGGATGCCATACCTGATGATTCAAATGTTGGTTACTTACTAGAAGTAACCCTCGAATACCCCTGCAACTTGCATGAAACTCATAATGATTACCCCCTAGCATCCGAAAAGTTGGAGATCAGGGAGGACTTATTTCCTCTTAATCAAAAAAACTGACAAAAGAATTGGGCCACACCATCAAACCAACCACCAAACTTGTTCCAAACCTTCTGCACAAGAAGAAATACATCATTCATTAACGTAACTTGAAATTTTACTGACAGCACGGGTTAGTCCATCGTCACATCCGAAGAATCCTATTTTTCAATCAGAAACCTAGAATGAAGGACTACTTTGAATTTAATACCATCAAACGTCAACAATCAACAGCACCATTCGAGAAGGATTATTATAATTTAGTTTAGCGAGCGGTGAGTATGAAAAGCGCATGGATAATTTCGTAGATTTTTATATCAGCCATGCTGCCAAATACAAGTTGGTTTAGAGGTTCCAGTACAATAAATGCAAGGTTGAGTTTATATCGCTGGAAAAGGTGGAAAAAACATGACGACTGCGGTGACACGCCGAGCGCCACTCCTCGACAGTGCCTTTAATGGCCCATAATTTATTACCATCCTGTCTGTCCCACAAGATTTGCCAAAAAGCGTGTAACCTCAGACGCAGAGTCGTCGTCGTGAGGAGGTTGTGTTGGCCCGTTTGCGCATTGGTCACTCCCGACTTACTCACTGTTTCGTTTTGCGGGGGGGTTGACCCTCCTGAATGTTATTGGTGTCGACGGCCACTTACGGTCCGGCACTTACTTGTTGATTGCCGCCGTCTTGATGGTGTTCGCCGTCGTTTCCGTCTTCCGCATGACATTGCGCGTCAGTTGGGCGATAAGTCTGTCCTCCTGTCTGGTGTTTTTCAATTTTTGCAGGAGGTACAGATGTATGACAAGATTTAGATTAGGGGTTTGAATAACATCTCTGTAATGTGTGGTGCAGTGGCAACCCGGACCACTGCACTGTGACTGAGGTTGGCGCTAATGACCAAGTTGTCGACTCGCCATTAAGCCTCAATTCCCCCCCCTCTACATGACGTGAGGATATAAGAATAAAGAAAGAATCAGCAGCATGAAATTGGGTGGTTTCACTTTCATAGATAGTCTAGCATTTATGATGGCATCGTTGGAAACTTTAGCTACGAACTTAAAGTGCTTTAACATTATGGACAAGCTTTTCAAAGATGAATCGATGGAACTCATACGAGGCCTTAGGCGAAAAGGCGTGTTTCCGTACAAATACCTGACAAACGTGAAAGTGTTTGAGGAGGAGTGTTTACCTCCCATGTCTGCATTTACCTCATTGTTGAAAGGATCGATCGGCTCTGAATCTTATAAACACGCAGTGAAGATTTGGAATTTAGGCAAATGTAAAACGTTTGGAGATTACCACGATCTGTATTTGTGGACGGACGTCAGGCTTTTAGCCGATGTCTTTGAAAACTTTAGAGCAATGAGTTTGGCTAGTTACGGATTAGACCCCTCCCATTACATTTCTACACCCTCGCTATCTTCGAACGCAACGCTCAAGAGGACGGGAGTGTCTTTGTATCTCTTCACTAATATTGACATGCTTCTTATAGTGGAAAAGGATATAAGAGGCGGTGTCTCATTTGTAGCTAAAAGATAATCTAAAGCCAACAACCTGTATATACTATCTACCTTCGACCCCCAACAAAAAGAATTCTAGTATCATATTTTTGGACTTCAACAACTTGTACGGTTGTGTAATGTGAGATTATCTACCGACCGGAGAGTACGAATGGGTGCTGGAAGATAGGCTAGGATATAAATCTCGACAATTACGGAGACGACAGTGATACGGGGTTGATATTACAAGTAGACTTGGAATACCCAGAGACGCTTCACGCATCGCACAGTGATTTCCCGTTAGCCCCAGAGCACATGAAAATCACAAAATCTACACTTTCTCTTTTCAACTGTCGGGCAATTGAGGACTTGCCGTTAACGTACAGCAAAGGCCTAAAGCTTACCACTAACCTATTCTCAAAGACAAAGTACATGGTGAACTATAGGAATTTGAAATACTACATTTCTCTCAGCATGGTCCTCAGGGAAATACACAGAGCGTTCAGCTCTAAGCAAGCGCCTTGGCTGAAACCGTATATCGAGTTTAATAACGAGAAACGGCAAGCGGCTAGTAACGATTTTGACAAAAACCTCCACAAATTGATGAAAAATTCGATTTTCGGTAAGATGATAGAGAACAAGTGCAAGAAAAAGAATGTCTTGATAGCAACGACGAAAGAGAAAGCCATCAAGTACACATCATTCCCAGCTAAAAATATTCTGCAGAAAAACTGCAGAAAATTTAAGGGCCTGCAGAAAAACTGCAGAATTATGCAGAATTTCTGCAGTCTGTTGTTCAGTCTCAGCAAAGTGAAGATAAAATCTGCAGATTTTCTGCAGTTTGCTGTTCACTCTCAGCAATTGAAGATAAAATCTGCAGATTTTCTGTAGTTTGGTGTTCACTTTCAGCAATTGAAGCTAAAATCTGCAGATTTTCTGCAGTTTGTTGTTCCCTATCAGCAATTGAAGATAAAATCTGCAGATTTTCTGCAGTTTTTTCTTCACCTCTCAGGAAGTGAAGATAAAATCTTCAGGCTTTCTGCAGTTTAATGTTCACTTTCAGCAATAAAAGATAAAATCTGCAGAATTTCTGCAGTTCTCAGCAAGTGAAGAAAAATCTCCATATTATCTGCAATTCACTCTCAGCAAGCACAAATAAAATCTGCAGATTTTCTCCAGTTTGTTGTTCACTTTCACCAATGAATGTAAAATCTGCAGAATTTCTGCAGGTATTGTTCATTCTCAGAAAGCTGAAGGTAAAATCTGCAGAATTTCTGCAGATGTTGTTCACTCTCAGCAACCCGCATATAAAATCTGGAGAATTTCTGCAGTCTGTTGCTCACTCTCAGCTAGGTGAAAATAAAATCTGTAGATTTTCTGCCAATGATGTAAACTGCAAGCCGAAGATAAAATCTGCAGAATTTCTGCAGTTATTGTTCATTCTCAGAGCTTGGCAGAAACGTCGAACTTTACGAAAATGTATGCAACAACACTTCATAATATAAAATATGTTAAATTATGCAAGTTATCACGTTTATTAACCCTTTAAGGACGGGTGTGCCTGAAATTACGCGCCCATTCCCTCCAGAACAGAAGCACCCGTAAATGCGTCTGCAATGGAAAGTTTGAAAACTTGTAAATGTGGAGATTTCCATACAAGGATTGGGTTATTATGGATTCGGAGGATTGGATTTTTATGGATAAAGATGAAGAAATTCGAACGTCCCACTGTCATGCTGACCATATTGAAGGGCCAAAAGGAAGTAATTTTCAGCGTGTTTCAATTTTAAGTAGTTATTACGATTTTGATGGCCAGAAAAATAGGCTTAACATCACAGCGCTAAATACGGAGTAGAGTAACGATTGTGTAGTGTAACTTCCCCCAAAATTAAAAAAGCTTCTTATCTAAACGTATTTTAACTGTTGCTGAAGCAATGTTTTAGGATTACAATACCTTGTGGTTGACAGCAAACGAAATTTTATAGGACAGTTTCCCTACTACGAAAGAAATTCTCCGTTAAGTTTTTGCCACGTTTGTCCCAGAGCCTCGATATCAGCCGGGCGGCCAAACCGTATAAAAATTACGGCAACGTGAGTGGTGCTTCAAGATGTTTAACGGTCACAACAATTGATATATGATGACAAATGACTGCTCTTTGGAGGTAGGAAATCATTATTATCACGTTTTATGGTAATTAATATATTGTTGATCGCGATTTTTTTTTGGTGCAAGTCAGAAATGAATATTTTAAGTAGAAATGTTGACAGCACACACCATGCCCAAAATTGCTTCATTTTTTAAAGTTCTCTGTAACAATTTTAAAATTCTAATAAAAAAAAACCACAACACAACTTTACGTTTTTTTTACATTTTTATTTCACAACTGCTACTAAAACTAAAAAGGGGCTACAAAAGCCTCCGAAAAAATGAAGCAAACTTCTTTCCTCCATTTCCAGGGTGTGAGACGATTTATTTAAATAAGCCCGTCAGCTTTTTTTGGGGGGTATTTTTAATTGCTAGTCCTGAGTATAACCAAATTCGGCCTGACTACCGTCCTTAAAGGAATAACTTTTATCTGCTTGTTTATTTGTACTTTCTTTATACTTTTTAAAGAAGTTTTAAGCCTGTCAACACGTTTTGAAAAGGCAGTTACGACTATGGAAATTATAACTGTTTTTCAAAGTATGTTGATTGGCTGAAAAGCTGAAGATGAAATCTGCAGAATTTCTGCAGTTTATTCACGCTCAGCAAGCTTAAGGTAAAATCTGTAGATTTTCTGCAGATATTGCAAAAAAATGTTATGTTGTTTCATTTATTAAATTGTGAACGTGTTTGGGTGGGACAAAAAAGGGTTGTAAATATGCAGTACTAATTATGCCAATTGATTGTTTAAAGGCACGTTAACAGTTGCATTACTTTATTGGATATCCACAAAATACAGAACCTGGGCCCATACAGATTACGCTTAGAGATTGACTAGGTACATAAAGTTGAATTACAACTTTCACTACTGTAAGTAACCTAAGAGTATAATGATATGAAGTATAGATTAGTTATTAATATGTTTGCGATAACAAATAATGTCTCTAAATTTCCTTGATACTAAAGTGGCAGCCGAAATGACTACTAAGGTTTCGAAAGTGATATTTTTTTTGCTCTAGTTCCCATTCTACAGAAAAACTGCAGGTTTAAATCTGCAGAAAAACTTCAGTTTCAAATCTGCAGAAAAACTGCAGTGTCCAATCTGCAGAAAAACTGCAGTTTTAAATCTGCAGAAAGTGGCCAAATAACTTCAGATTACTTCTGAAATTACAGAAATTGTTGAGCTGGGTTGTCTTGAACAGTGCCCATCATGGTTGGATTTAGCGTCTTGGAACTGTCCAAGTTATTAGTCTATAAGTTTCACTACGATCATATGATACAAAAGTACGGACCGGGGAGATGCAAACTCCTAGTCACGGATACGGATAGTTTGTGTTATTCGATAGAAACGGACGATGTTTACAAAGATATGGACGAAGATGTGTCGTTGTTCGACACGTCTTACTACGCCAAAGATCATTTTCTACACTCCGACATCAACAAAAAAGTATTGGAAAGATGAAATACAAGAGCACTGGTTGTTCCATTTCAGAGTTTGTAGGTTTAAAGTCTAAGCTCTACGGCATTTTACAGTCGGATAGGAAGAACAAAATGGATTGCAAAGGCATTAACAAAACAGCACAAGTTGTGTACGAAATGTACAAGAAGGTGCTGTTTAATAATAGCATAGCGAGAACTCTAGGGTCTTACATTCATTCAGAGGGCATGAACTAAAAACAGTCACCATCATCTAGTTATCTTTCAGTCCTTACGATGAAAAGAGATGGGTATGCGACGATGCAGTTAATACTCTCGCTTATGGGCACATGAATTCGGCTTAAATTATCTATATTATCTGTCCAGCTGTTGTATTTGGAATCGTAGACTTTCCATTTAACGAAATAAAGCATTTTCCCATCTTTTCCTTTCTTTTTACGTAACACTTGCTCCACTAGAAATGAATCTTGAGCTAGGGTTTATGGAATTTCCTGTTGGTAGAAACTTCCGAGCACCGGTTCACCCGACTTGTCCTTCAAAAGATACGTAACTGGTTGGGTTTTTTGCACTTTACGGATCGTGAATACTTTGTTGGTAAAATTTTGAAAATATCCTTTATCGAACATTTTTTTAACTTTAGAAATCCTGACTTTATTTCCTACGACGAACTTGGGTTTCTTTAGCAGTCGTTTGGGACTTGTTCATCTCAGCAATGGTTTGTGACGTCTGGTTACTTCCCTAGGTTTCAACTTTGTGGTGGAATGAACCATGTTGTTGTAATGTGAAACCAACTCGTCGATAATGTGTATCAACTTGTAATTCCCCTGCCTGGTGAATCTTTTCCACATTTGAGTCTTCAGCGTTCTGTTGAAACGTTCTACCACATTCGCTTTCTTCTCAGAGTACGTAGCGTACATGTTGGTGTTAGGGCACCAAAGTAGCACTTTGAAATTGTTATTGTAGAATCACTACCTAAATCAAGTTGTAAATTTTTAGGAGGGGTCACTCCTACGAGTATCTTCTTGAAAGCTTCGGTAACGTCTATACCGGATTTAGATTTAAGGGGAATGGCCCAAGCAAACTTGGACATGGCGTTAATGCAGGTCAGTAGGTAGTTAAACCCCTTATTTAGTTTAGTGTAGGGTATAATTTCCACCAAGTCAGCCTGCCATAGATCATTCACGCCCAGTACAATCACTTTCCGTCTCGGAAAATTTTTCCGCATTGGTTCGTGAAGTTCGTTTACTAGTTTATCAATTTTTTTAAATTCCCATTCTGAATCTCAGTTTTGTTTTCATGATTTTCTTAAATATGGAAGCGGCTAGTTTTTCCCTCCACGCCAGCGACGGATCCTCACTCTTTGAGCTTTTGAAATTAGAACTTCATCAGCGGCGTGTCGATCTTTTAAATCCGATATTTCGGCGTAAGTGATATCGTGCTCCTTGCACGCTTCTTCTAGTTTATTTATTCCAGGATCTCCTCGTACCAGTCGCATCTTCAGCTTAGTTCCAGGACCGCAGTATTGATATCCCGGTAAATGCATTTCAACGGGCAAGTAATCTGTGATTTTGTTCACGAGTCCCTTTCCCAACTTGACGAAGTAAGCTTTTTTTGTACCACATACATAGCAAAACACTATCTCCATCGGTCTACTGTTTCGTGAAGTTGTAGAAACTGGGGGTTTCAATTCATTAGAAGTCGAACGTTTACATTTTACGCAATATTTCATCTTGATTTCTTTATGGTTGCTCTTTTTTACTATAGTACAATCTTTTTTCATTCCGAGTATATCTCTTTTGAAAAAAAGACATCACGGATTTCTGTTCGATTATTATCACCGGCAAAACTCCGACTTGAAAATTAATCAAAACAGTCCCATCCAATTGGACTCGGAAAAAAATTACGAATTGGCTCTGCTTAATTTAGACACTTGTAACAGCATCCACAACATCACCTAAAAAAAAACCGAAATTCGGTACGACCGATGCTGGTATCTCCTGGCAGAAAGTGTTAGTGAGTCTATGTGTTTACAAAATCGAGGATTTGAATAAATTTCTCAAGTTGACGATAGAAGCAAATGGCTACAACAAAGATGCCATTATCATTCTTTTGAATCTAAACACTTTAAGAACCAACATGATAATTACCGACCCGAATATTACGAAATATCTTTTTTGGGTGACAACAGTTTGGCTCCAGTCTTGGGGTTAGACTTAGGTAACTACGTCAGAAGTTGTGAAAGTTAAAATACCGTCGACATTATAAGCGTCAATACAATTTTTGTACACGTTGATATCATTGGCAATTCGTACCTAAACAGCGATACTCAGTCCACTTTATACTCTTTTTATCCGAATTCACCGCCAGGTCGCAAAATCATAGATTCCCCGCATAATTTAATTTACCTCCCAGTTACTACAAATTTAATCAAAAGTATAAGAGTTTGGCTCACGACACAGACCAACGAGCCGTTGGATTTAAATGGTGAGACTCTCACGATGCATCATCATTTGAGATCTATAAATTAAAGTTAAAAACGATAAAAATGCTCGTGTTTGGAAAAAAGGGTAAGGACTCTTTCTTAACTTTAACTCTAATAATAAAAAACAAACGGTTTGACGCCAAGAAACATAGCTTTCATCAAATTCATAACAACACCCAGAAACTGAGCATCGTAGATGATTACTTAAAAATCAACAAACCTTAGGTGTACCTTAGGTCATCGGTCGAATCTTACACCTACCACGAATACAATCCTATTGTAGGCACCAATCTCAAAAACGTAAATTCAGAAATCCGAATACATGTAGAAAACCAAGATTTATTTCTACACATTGCCAACAGTTACATCCTGATTAAAGGGGGGTTGCTGAAAGCTGATGACTCGGCTTATGCCGATGCTGATGTAGCCGTTTTTATTAATAATGCTCCCATGATCCTGTTTTCTAATATCAAATACCATCTCGGTGATAAATAATTCAACGAGTTAAATTATCCGGGGTTCGGTACTCTGATGAAGGGACTACTCACCTACGGTTCGGCTGAACAACCAGCATTGCTCAGCCAGTCGTGGGCGTTGCATAATGCAGCTTCATTCGATGTCGAACTAACCAATAACTTGGAGTTCAAACAGCGGCACGCATCCATCATCGTCGAAACAACTTCCAAGGGAAGCTTTACCTTCGCCATCCCATTGAAACACGTCATGGGATTTTTCAAAAATTACGATAAGCTGATCTACAGAACTAAACATGCGAGCGAGTGACACTAACACCATCTTCAAAGCAGCGGACGTAGCGAAAGGCAAAGTCGTTCTAAATAGCATCAGCTGGCTCGTGCCCCACGTCATTGCCTTGGACGAGCAGAAACATAAACTCTACAATCTCATCGACCACGGCACGTTCGTGGATTTGGGATTCAGACACTGGCATTATGAGAGCTGAGAGCTCCCTCAAAATACCAGCTTCACCTGGCATGTGCTGACTTCTTCCGCGGTCAAAAAACCTAGGTAGATAGTTCTAGCTTTTCAAACTAACAGGAAGGACTCTTTAGTCAAAAACCCGGGCGTATTGAACCACTGCAGTCTGCAAGACGCTCACGTGACTCTAAATTCCGAGCGTTATCCGTTTCTCGATTTAAACACTAATTTTGCCACTGGAGAGTACGTTGGTCTGTACAGAATAACGCAGCAATTTAGGCAGATGTGCTACGATACCAACGACTTGAGTTTTAACTTGCTTCAGTTCAAGAAAGCCTATCATCTCGTGGTGTTGGATTGCTCCAAACAGTCAAAGAGGCTTCAATCGGGAGTCGTGGACGTACAAGTCAAACTAAAGTTTAGGGCAGCAGCACCTGCTAATACTACCTTCATGCTCTGCTCATTGGCATCAGGAAAATGAATCAAAAGTTGGAAAGAGGCAAAGTCGAAGTTGTTTACTAAATAATAATAATAATAAAAAAGATACGATGCTCAAAACAAGACACGAAAAAAGAAAAGCGGCTTTTTGCCGTCGCCATTGCTAGGACCGATTTTAGCTGGTATTGGAGGGTTGGCAGGAGGAACTGCGGGGGTGGTATCCGCCGTAAAAAAAGCACAAAATGATGAAAAAATTCTGGCTGAACTCGTGCGACATCGCAAGCAAGTGGAAGGTTCTGGGCCCAAGAAAAAAAATTAAGCAAAAAACGACGTAAAAAATTGGCCCCGTAGCAGAAGTCTTTATTTAAGGCCACCCAGGGTTTAATCGACTTTGATAAACCTTTAACAAACTTTGATTTAAACGGATGGAAAGAGTAGTGAAAATTCCGAAATTTAGAGGTAATTTTAGTGAAGACACGCTTCCCTTAAAACTTTGGCCTACTGGTGAAAATGGAATCGTAAACTTCGAAGATTTCCACGATGGACAAGGAAGTCAGTGGGTAGCATATTCCACCGTTTTGGGAGAACCCTGTTATTTCGATAGTTTTGACAACATGGGTCCTCCCCGGTACTTGGGACCGTGACTTAAATACAATTACGAACACGTACAAAACTTTGATCAGATTTGGTGCAGCTACTTCTGCCTATTTTTCCTAAGTGCTTTCTCTAAGGCTCGTAATTACGAAGCTGTTTTGGAAAGGATGAGACAAATATTTTTCTATTACGTAAGGATTTTCGAATGCGGTAGCTATCAAATGCTGGACTTTTAGTTTAGTAATGTAAAGTCCTTTCGTTCCTACTTTACATTTAGCAACGAGTGCAACACTCAGATCGCTGCAGTATAAAATCGCTTTGTGTATTAACGTAGAACTCGTACACACGAACCTCGAAAGAGGACCAGAATTAACGAACCAAAGGTGTTTTCATGCTGAAACTGATCAGCGTGAAACTGTTTTCATGCGCAAATTTCTTCGTAGCCGCGTAATTCGGCAAAGTTTGGTTCCCTTAGGTTTCTAATCTGTTTGTTCGCGGCATTTAAGTGTTCTTTCTGCTCGTCTTGTAACAAGCAATTGTTGTCGACGAATATCTTAGTAACAACATCATTTTTCTAACTAGGATCGCTTAAATTTCTAATCGGCTTGTGCATTGCTTTGAAGTACACTTCCTGGTCGTCCTGTAATAAGCAATTTCTGTCAACATATACTTTCGATGCTGCGTCAGCTGCGTGCCAGGGGAAAGCTATGTCCTTAATTTGCTTCTTCTTCGCGTAAAATTCCCGCCAGCCTCATCTAAGTATAATACATTTTGTTAGTTGCTAGAAATGGTGGAAACCAAATCATCGCTGAGATGAGTAATAGCAGGAGGCAAGTCGGTTTCAAGTTTCTGAACGTCCTTTACCAGAGTACCGATCTGAGAATAATTTACAGCATCTTCAGATTTGATGCCGGCTCCAACTTTGGTTAAACGCTTACTTTGCATATCGTAGTTGTTTTTGGGGGTTAGCACGTACCCTAGCCTAGACTGTCCTCTCAGGCCAACTCCCACCAATTCACCCCTTCTCCTCTCGTCCTTTTCAATGATTGTTTAAATTTATTAACTGACATCTTTCTTAAATATACGAATCATGCCATCCACCCCTCCCTGCCAAAAAATCTTTAGAGTACTGACACGGTGACAAAGTAAGGAATGAAGCAAAACAATGTGCATTAAAAGACTTGGTTTGTGAAAATACAAGTTGCACCAATCTCAAAAAAAAGAAAAGACAACTGCCCCGATAGGGACTAGAACCCAGGACATCCGCATACTATTAATATAACTGGTTTAGCACACGACTGTTCTGCGATCGAGATTTAATCGTGGCTGTTATCTTTTCTTTATTTCTCAGATTATTGTACCTCGTATTCTCACAAATCAGATCTTTAATGCGACTCTTTGCTTTGAACCGGTTGCTCGGTAGGATGATCCCCTCCTCCCCCGATTATTTTCAAGGTTCATTCTTTCAATAAAAAAAAGGAATACAGATAAATCTTAAGATGTTACAACAAAACTGGCAAACGAATCTCTCGAATCTCTTGCAAAAAAACTTGCTGAATATTAAGAACGAGAAAGGTACTTAGATTAACAACGGTGTAAAGCTTTCCTTGTCACCTTCCATACAATTTAATGATTTAAAGGGTTCGGGGACTCCCATTTTGAACGAAAAATCAAAATATAAAGGTTGGATTTTACCTAGCCACCTGGAAACTCAAAAACTGTTGAAAAATCTTAAAAAGTATATCTTAAAAAACTAGAAGTTGACTGTGACGAGCAGAAACCTGTATCCTTGACTATGTTTAATTATCCTAATTCTATGCACACACTTCCTCCTGTTACTCCTCTTGCAAAAAGGCAATGATTGCAATAAACCGCGCTTGGGTGTACGAGGATATTCCCAAAACTGAAGGGCGACTTACCAAAAATGTTATTGACAAGCCATCTTATCACGCTATAAACTTGACGGAAGTCACCGTGAAAATTACTGCAGTGTAGTTACCAATGATACTCCCAGTAACGTGAAATTATGGTGCAACGTAGACTTTGGAGTGGTCTATTCCGATACTTCCAACGACAAATTTTCTGATGGAGCCTTTTTGGGTTTGGTATTTCTGTAAACATTAAAAAATGTGTAAATAAAAAATGTAATGGAAATTAAAAACTACGACTTTTTCGTGCCTTAGAAAGAACCTAAAAATCATTCATTTCTACTTTCAAATATCAGATGTTTAATTATAGGTCACGCAAATTGCAGAAAAACTAACTTACTGTTTAATTTTATCAGTAACGAAAGATGGCTCGATTATGACCGGTTATTTATTTACAGCAAAACTTTATTTCAACCGAAGTATAAAGCTTTGCAGTCTATATTTCCTGAAAATGAGGAAAAAATTGGAAGGGATGTCACATATTTTCACGGTTCTTAAATAGATTTAATTCTCCCCGAAGAACTGGACCCTACATTTGGAAACCTGATTCTGTTTGATGACTGTCTGTTGGACAAACAAAAAACATTGAGCGCTACTTCGCGCAAGGACGCCATTCAAACGCCGATGTTTTCTATTGCAGTCAGTCCTATACAAGAATTCCTAAACAAGTGGTTAGAGATAACGCAAATTTAATAATACTTTTTCCGATGGATGAGATAAATTTAAAACACGTTTATGAAAATCATGTTGGTCCTGACATGGAATTTTCAGAGTTTAAGACGTTGTGTCAAAATTGTTGGAAAAAGCCTTATGGGTTTTTATCGATTAACAAAACGTTAAACGAGGGGAGATATAAACGTTCGTTTTTACCTATTAAACAAAAGAATGGAGATAAAACGACAAATCGCAAAACTAAAATGAAGTTTAACTAAAAAAATATTAATCAACGTTTGGGAAAGTGAAAGCAAGAAGAATCGCTACAAGAATTGTTTAAACTGGTAGTAAGTACCTTGAAACCATGACCGTTCTTGGGTGCAACCACGAAAACTACACCGATTAAAAACACTCTAGCCACACAAACTAAACCGATTAAAAACACTCTAGCCACGCAAACTACACCGATTAAAATTTACAATGAAGAAGAAAGTGACCAAGAAGTTAGTGACAGAGATGACTACGAATCACTGGCTCTATCACCCTCCTCTGCTCCTAGTCAGAAAATGTTACCAGCCTCTTTCGATTACAGCCTCACCCAATATTCAAGTCTGGATGTATTTCCTATAATGCGAATCCCACCCCATCCAAAACTGAATATGCTACTACGAGCCCCGGTCCTAAACTCACCCCTACATATTCCACGGTGCAAGCTAGACGCATTTCAACTCCACCTGAGGTTCCTAACATCACCACTCTAAGGTCCCTCGATATTTTGTTACCTGGTCAGAATATTGGAGAAACTGCTAAATACTTCTTGATAAAATTTTTCAAAAATCCCAAAGGCAGTGACCCAGCATGCGGGTTACAGTATGATAAGAAAAAAAGGTGAGGTGACCTTTGGTAATAAAACGGTTAAAATCTTTGAGAATGATGTAGTGGTGGAGAACCAACAATATGAAGGCAGAAGCGGCCTTTGGAACCTGAAAGAAACTTCCCTCGCGCCAGAAGTTAAAGAAGCTTACGTGGCCATGTTAAAAAATACTAATGCTATTTATCACAACAAGGACCCTAATACTCGTAAACCCAAATCTAATCGGAGCGCTAAGTACAGGTCTATTATCGCTCCTATTTGGAACAACATGAAAAAACAAGGGACGGGCATGGTCAAAAAAGCGGATTATTCAAGTAGAGTTGATTGTAAATATTACAATAACCCTAATGATTTAATTAAAAGATTGAGACCTTTGTACAAATCTACTTTAGCTGGGCACGATGGGCATAGAAATGAAATGAAATGAAATGAGCAAAGACAAATCATAAATTCTCGTGAAAAAATAGTGGCCTATAAAAATTTAAGATTGGGTTGACTAACACGGTAGCGTTCAAAATATGATGAAATTCTATGACTTTTCCAGGTTTTTCAGCAAATTCTGATAATTTTCCCTGATGTTTTTTCCGTCAAAAGATAATTTTATTAAAAACCCAGCCTAATCACAATATAAACTAAAGACCAAAACCGGACCTTTTGACCAGTCTTACTGAGCATTCTCAACTGCTAACAACACACTCAAGTTCAAACCTGGCTTCTCCCACTGTTGCAACAAGGTCATACTTTATAACCCCACAGGTAACCAAATAAATAAATCCAAACAATTAAATATTCCCAAAAACTAAATAAATAATAAATAAATTAAACTATCAATAAATAAAAAAGTAACAATCCCCTACGGTACTGGCAAACTGAATTAACTAAACAAGGGCAATTCATGAAGTGCAAAATTAACCAATAACTTAAAGAAACATAAATCCCTGCTGGCTTTCCTGCATGACTCAGTTTTGCGACATTAGTTCAAACACATGTAAATGTTGCCAACACATTCATTTTCTTGTTTTTTTCTTGCGTGCGAGGTGATTTTTGTGATATTAACTCTAACCTGTGTAAATGTCGCAAACGCTATTCTCAACGGGTCGCATGATAAATCGGAAGAATTTATGTATGTCCTTTTAAACAAATTAAGTCATTAACTAAATAATTCCACAAATTAACTAATAAATTTACACTTATAAACCACAAGAGAATTAAAATTATGAAACAAGTGCAATGAATAATAAAATAGACCAAAGGACCCAGTGTTGTAAAGGTCCACAGGTTTCGGCGATGCAGCTTTGTAACTTAAAAAACATTTTTCTGCAGGACTAATTTTTCCGGCGTTGGAATTTTTGAAGGAAATATTCCCTTTGAAGTGACAATTTTTAACTTTTTTAACCACGGCAATGCATCAAAATCAGTAAAATCCTTTCTGTAACTTCCCCCCTCCTCCCCCTCCACAATACTTCATTTACAGTAACATTTTTCGTGACATTAGTTATGGGGAGCGTCTTACAAGGACGGGTCTTGAGCTGTTGGAATTGCGAAGAATGAGATTCGACCTAATTCTGACTTATAAAATTCTTCGTGGACTCATTTCCGTCGATCTGCCATTTTTTGACCTAGCGCCTAATCAAATTTGCACTCGGGGCCATAGTTGGAAACTTACTGTTCCCAAGTCGCGCTTGGATTGCCGGCGAAATTTTTTTTCGGTGAGGGTTGTCCCAATCTGGAATGCCCTGGGCGAAGAGACAGTAAGCGCGAGCTCTGTGTCTGGGTTTCGAAGACTGTTACATGCCGAAAGGTTAGATCAGTTCCTGAAACGACCAACAGGGAGTACTGCATAAAACCATCATAACAATAAACGTCTTGAAACCGTTCCCCCGCAGGAACAGTACTAGAGGCCCAAAGCCTTCTTTTATCCTTCCACTAACTGTGGTAATTGGTTATTGTAATTATTATTATGATTATAATTACACAATTTTTAGCACTGTTTATACTTTTTATTGTACAGCATTATTTTGGGCCTTTTAATACTTTTAATTTTTTTTAAGTGATGACAAATTCCATTATCTGGGTGCTTTAGTTTTTAATATTCACTAACATACAAATTTTAGCACTGTTTATACTTTTTATTGTTCAGCATCATTTTGGGTCTTTAAACAATTTTCACACCCTTCCCATGTCCTGCACGTTTGGCGATGCCATCGGGGGCCTTGAGTCCCTGGCAGGTCTAACCTTGGTGGTAAGGCATTCGTGTCCCCAAACCTCTTACCATCATCATTCTTTGGCCTTAGTACGTTCAATGTATTTCCATGTAATTGTGGCTGGCTGTTAGTGACTCCCCAGTCCTTGCCAGACCCGTTGCTATCGCAACAAATTTTTATTATTATTATTATTATTTTTAAAATGCTTATAGATATGACTACCATACATGGCAACTAATGCACTTTATGCTACTTCAAAATAATAACTTATATTAAACGTAGCCTCATAAATGTATTAAAGAAAATCAAAAAAATTGTAGTAGGCTACAAAGCTTTTTTTCCCAATGGCCATTTTCCCAGACCTCCCCCCCGAAAAAAGTGCACGCAGCCAAACGTTTTCTGCACAATGATTGTAAAGATGTAAAAATCTACATACGTGAAAATGTTGATATTTGAATTAATCAACAGACAAGCACTTTATAATATAACTATATATTAGTCCTAAAATTACCAGCGAGCAGCAGTTTTTTCTTATGCATTTGCAAGCCCCATTTGCTTAAAAATGTAAGTTGAATGGTTATTTTTTACAAATAACTTCAGAACGGGTGGAGCTAGTGACTTGTGGTTTGCACCATTGGAAAGCTGGCATAAAAAGGGTTAAAATGATGTATTTGAATGTCAACATTGGTCAATACTAAATTATTGTTGTTTCCACACATATCTAAAAAGGTGCGGCGTACGGTAAAAAAAATTGACCGCGATTATTTTCTGCAGCCACCCAGAATTTTCTGCGACGTACGTTGCACATCGCAGCAGTTTCTCACACGGGGTAAAATGGAACAATAATAATAAACAATTAAATTATGAAATAAGTACAATAAATAATCAAATCAAATAAAGCAAGTGAACGCACATACCATAAATAAACCATAAACACACAACCCCCGAGAAACAAATTTCACTCAAATCTCAATAACTACATCGCATTGCTTTGCTAACTAAAAAATTGCACTACCGTAACTGGAACTGGTAAAGATTAGGAATGCCATAATCAGAACAAAACTAGAAATGCACTTAACAAGTAACGTGTTAGTAATTACTTATGCCTAAGGAGTTTTTGCTTAATTAGAAATAAAACAAAGATTGTTTTAACTGAAATAAAGTGAACGTTTTAAAAGTAAAAAATGAAATACGAATTAAATAATTTTTATAGAGGAAAAATACTTTCCTAAAAAATTTTGAATTCCCTGAATTTCAGTATTTATCAAATTCCCTGATTTTTCCCGAATTTTCAGACTTGATAAATTCCCTGAATTTTCCCGGTTTTCCAGGTAGAATGCCACCCTGATTAAACAGCATCAAATCACCTTAAGCATCAAAATTCAAATAAAGGAATCATTTTGCAATGCTTTTCAATACACTACATAAACTACAATATACAACTGCAATCAGTTCTCTAGGCTTGGTCGAAGTTAAAGTACTTGCATAACTTTCAGGCATAAAATCGAAGGTAACACGAGGCCTCTTCCTACATGCCAACATCCTGCATGACGGGCTTAAAGCACGGTGTCCATAGAAACTAAGTATTTTTGCGTTCCAAGTCACCACGACACTGTGGCCTGTTGAGAGTGGCTGCAGTGGTGTTGCTACGTTACCTACCCTTAAACAGAGGGAGCCACAGATCCTTTCCTTGTGCACTCTACTTATTGTATACAGTATACATATTGCATGTAGTGTCATGAGACTCTCCCCTTATAAGGCAGAGCTGACAATAAACTAGGCCACACTTTAACCCAGCCATGTAGAGAACTCAGTCATTCCTAGTTAAGCCTTAGATTAGTAGGCCAGTGGCCTAATGATAGTAAGGGGCATATACATTACGTACATAAATACAAAAGAAATTTTTTTAAAATGCTCGTAAAATCCGTTATTTACTCGCTTAAAAAATTGAAAATTTTATTTTGAAAAATACTAAAAACTGCAAACATTGATTACTAATTTTTAGGAAAAATGCAGAAAAATTGTCAAAAAGGGTCTGATTTTTAAAATATGAAAAAGTAAACTTTGCCTAAACTTCAAATTCTTGTTTACTACGAAAATCAATAACTTGTCTACTTGTTGCAGTAGCAACCCATGCCATTGCACTGTGTCTGAGGTTGAAACTTATTCCATTCCCCCCTTCAAAATTTCTTAATTTAATAAGATCTACATTTGAGGTTTGTTTAACACCTCTGTGCAGTGCCAACCTGGGAAACCGCACTGTATCTATGGTTGAAATTTACCCCCCTCCCCCCTTCAAAAAGTCCTTAATTTAAACAACATCTATACATTTGGGGTTTGTGGGTGCAGTGGCAACCTGGACCAGTGCACTGTAACTGAGTTTGATTTGGAGCTAGTGCGTCTCCTCTCCAGAGCAGCATGTCTTCCTGGGTGTTCCAAAATGCGTTTGAGTTTTCTTGGGTGAGTTGAGCTCCTTTTATGCTCAGAAATTTTGCATATAATCTGTTACTTCAAAAAAATCAAATCTTAATCCAATAGAAGTAATATCCTGGTGCAGGGCAGCCAACAGCAAAATCTTAAAAATAGGTCAACAAATAAGAATTTAAATCCTGGCCTGGAAAGCCAATCAGAACATTAAAATCTTAAGTTTTTTGAACTTTTTTTCTGACCTGGTTTATTAACCTGACCTGACCCGAATCTGACCTGACCTGGGTCGAAATTGAAATTTTAAGAAAATTGTTCTAAAAATAGATTTTATGACCCCTGCTCTTTGCTATAAATCGACGATTTGACGGGCGCAATTCATTGCTGCAACATTTGTCACACTCAGCAGATGTCCACGACTACGTACCGCAAGGTAAGCAGTTTTGTTATATATAGGTAATATTTTAAAGTATAAGGACTGATAACTTTCAGGACGTGCGCTCTAAAAACACCGAAAAAGTTTAATTTACAAATTAAGCTAGTGTTAAAAATCTACAGTAGTCCACTGTAACATTAGCTTACTCGCAGCTAAAACAGTTTGTCATACAAAGGTAAGTGCATCTGGTTCGTTACACCGTGGCACCATCTAGCGGCAATGATATTGTTAACCTTTATAGCTTGCTCCCAGGTGCACGAGGATGAACCAAATTTTCACTCAATAATTAAGGATGTCGTGGCTTGTTTGTTTCGTTAACAGAAATACCGTTATGCATTCCTTCACTCGGCTAGAGGTAGATGGTACTACATAGTGCTAAATGTTGTCAGATTTCGTCTGCTTTCAATCAGTGATAGTGCCACTTCAAACCAAAAAAAGACTTTCAATCTTTTAGCATTCCGTCTTCCATTTTATCGTACCCAAAAAATCTATTTTTAACGTGTTTATGGTGTGGCTTTTATTTCATTAGCCACTTAAATTTGCTTTTGGTCGTTACCTATACCTCTGAAGTGAAATGTTTATTGCGCTCCCAAAAAAAGGCCTCTGTCTGCCCATAAAATGCTGTTCCAAGAAATGCAAATTATAGGTCACCGTGCTAGTTCACTAACCTTTGAATGGAGAGTGGCTCTCCCAAAAGTAATAAAATAAAATGAATCGATACGCGCCGTGCTTAATTAGCCACCCCCGTCTCCCATTCCATAGTAAAAAATTAAACGAAATTGCTCATTTACGCGCAAATAAGCCAACCTGCACCTTGACGAAAAGCCCGGAAGTGGGCAAGGAACCGTCATTGATTTTTTTTCTACTTACTAATCACAGGACAAACTGCAAAGAAAATACTGAAGAAAAAATTATCGATAATACTACATCCAAAAAATGAACTTGGCTTTTTTGGATACTGCTAGTATTGATATCTTTTTCGACAGTGTGAAAAAAAAACGCATCTCCATAGGGAAAACACGTTAGTTGGTTGCTACTTATGAAAATAAAAGCTGAAAAATACACATAAAATCTAAAATAGGGCTTAAAACCTAACACATTTTTAACCAGCAGTTCTGATGGTTACTGCTTTTAGATTACAATAAGATAACTGTTAAAATGTTTGGTATTGCGCGTAACCATTGGTGGTGGCACAACTATCCATTCGGCAACACTGTCTCGGGAACGTCCAGCAAACTGGGATCTGTGTAACATGTCCATTGATCAGCTTTTCCCTAGAAAATTCCATTCTCCACCCCACAATCACCCTGCCACTCCTTTCTCTTGTTGTTTCCTGCCTTGTTTGGTTTTTGGTCTCGAACCCGCATGTCGGGAGGCAAGGCGTGGGCTTCTCCGCCTTGCCCCTAAATTTCCGATGCCAAATACCATGTTCGCAACAACGGCACGCGGCTTTATCGAAAGCCACACAATCGATGATCACCTGCAATGTCTGGCAATCTGCTGCCCATTGCCCTTCACGACCGGTTGCTGTTTCCGCGTGGCCCAATCACATCCTGCTATCCCGCACCCAGATGCGGGTTCCGCAGGTGTTGCACAATATTGCACAACGATGCGTCATGTGGCAACTAATTCTCGATCTTGCATACATTTGATCAGACGTGATGTGCAGTGGTCACGCGTAGCAGTATAAAAGGGCCTACCCGCCGCATGTGAATCATTTCTTCGACCAGAAGCGGGCAGGCCAGGATGATGACTGCAGAGGCACCGATGGACGACTTTCCCAGCTACCCCGTAGTAGAGAAGTCTAGGGCCGGCAAGACTCGGAGGCAACTTCATCGGGTTTGGACGGAAGAGCTGAGCAAGTACCAGGACAAGAAAGGTTTCTCCGGACCTCCAATGGGCTACATAGGCAGATGCAACAAGAAGAGCAAGGAGTTGGATTTTTTCATGGAATTATTCGGGGAGACCGCAGATTTCATCGTAAGGAGGACCAACCAATTCATGGACGACAGGGCCAGCAATGCCAAACGCAGCAAACGGAACGTCACGTCAGCCAAAACACCAGGACCAAAAGGCAATGCAGGGCCTTCGACTCACGGGAAGCCATCGGCCGTTGAGGACAATATTGCCGTGGCCAACACAACAGTCAAGTCATTGGTTCCACCACCACGTCCATCACCACCCCACATCACTTACTGCCGGTTTTTGCCACTCACTGGAATTCCGACTGAACCACAGCTGGGAATACCACAACCAGACGTCCACATGGAAAAAGAAGCCGGGTCAAGCCAAGCACAGCCGCCAATGCCAGAAACAGATGTGGCCGAGGAAGAGGACGAATCAGAGTACCCATATTACTGCGAGGAAAATGAAGACTACTATGAAGGCAGCAGCCAAGAATCAGTCAACGATGAGGATGAGTTAGATGACGAACTAAAGGAAACCGAGTCAGAGGACGATGCCGGCGCCTGCCTTACGACGTCCAGCAGTGAGCAGGAAGAAGCAAGGCCAGACAGTCCACCAGGACCGCCAAGGAGAGACAATCCACCACGACCGCCAACCTTAACAGAAACCTTGTCCACTACTCCCATTCCAATGCAATCATCAGAAGCGACGTCACCCACATATGAGCCCGGTTGGTCGGTCCTACTACGTCGTCCCACACCAGAAGAGGAGGTCTCGTCGTCCAGCCAAAATCGCAAGCCAGAAGCCAAAGTCGCAACATCGCAGCCGCGGCCATTTATGAGACAAACCAAAAGAGGACATGTTCCCATCCCTCGGGGTCTTTTAGGTAGATTCATAAGTAAAGAATCCGAGGAGGTAATCTGCATCGTTTTGTCGGAGGAGGAGGAAGAAAGAGCCACCACAGCGACAGCCAATGTAGTCGAGCCACCACCCCCACAATCACCGCCACCGTTGCTGGAAATGAGTAAACTAGAAGCCATGAAATGACGTTGGCGAGTCGTACTGTACGACAAGATCTACAGAAGTAATATGTTCCCCGAGCCTCCCGATCAAAAAAGGACACGATTATTGCCTCCTCGAAGTGGCTACCTCCAGAAAATGTGCCACGCCAGGATAACCCAATATGTCAATCACCGTTTCAGCCAACAACAGTCTCAGCCAAGTGCTCCACTAGTACAACCCTCAGAAGACCCGAGAACAGAACCCCCAGAAGTTCCGAGCACATGACGATTGGTGCTAGAGCAGATGTATGCAGAGGTGGACAAGACACTCAGGAGCCAGTCAGAGTCCTCGTCGTCAACGTCGCCGATCCAGCCAGCGCAAATCCAAAGGGAATAAGCAGGGTCTAACTCTAGCCAAGAACCAAGGAGACACCATCAACGGTCGTATTGTCGCAAGTCCCTCAGCCAGGGGAACAAGCATAGGCCACTTCCAACTCCAACTCCAGCCAAGACCCAGCAGTAACGACAACCACGCAAGCCTGCCAAACCTTTGCTGAAACGGAAAAAATCACATCCCACTCCCGCAAGGGTACCACTGACGAAAGACGAGTTTCTGGCTTTCATCGGAATACTGGTAATCATGGGTTACAACGACTTGCCGGAGATGGCGCAGTATTGGTCCACGTCCTCAGACCTGGGAAACCACTCCATCAGATCGACCATTTCCAGAACAAGGTTCAATCAGATCTGGAACAACTTTCGGTTGTTTGAAGAACCGTCTTTCACCGGTACCGATCCCCAGACTGCATCGCCCACGACCAGGCAAGCCATGGAAGAGCAGAAGGCCAAGGAGGACATGGACGCAATAATGAAGGTGCGACCGATGATGGAGGCCATCAACCAGGCATTCCGCAAGTGCAGGAACCCCGGAGCAGTTCTCAGCATAGACGAGTCCATGACTGCATACACTGGCAGATCCAAGATCAAGGTATACCAGCCCAAGAAACCCATCAAGGTCGGCTTTGAACACTTTACTCGCTGCGACCCGTTTGAAGGTTACATCCTCAACGACGAGGCACACATTGGAAAAAAGCGCCACATGGCCATTGACCCCTCCCAAGACCCCGCCAAGAAACTCGAGAAGAACAAGATGGCTCACACAACGATCTACACCGCGCGCCACTACCTCAACCAGGGTTACACCATTGTCTGTCAAGAAAGAGCTGTTATTCGATGACTACAAACCTGCTCTAAATCATTGAAACACGTGTAGAAAGGGACCTGGGCGAAAATAGCCAGCACCATTCACGAACTGAACACAGTAAAAGTTACCAAGTCCCTCCTCTCACCCTTTCATGACAAGCGTTTTGTATTAAATGATGGTGAGCAAATTCTAGCGATTGGTCACCAAGTTACGAATAGTTGGGAGGAGTAAGAGAATGATTTCAATTCAAATGTTGACGTTATCAGCGATGAGGAGGAGGAAGAAAACGTCAACATTGCTTTCGAAGCCATAGAAATGAACAAATGGAATTAGGCAAATAAGGATGAAGAAAATAGGAAAACAGCTCATAGACTAGATCGAGAGGTGAGAAAGACAAGAAAGCGAAAGTTGGAAAGAGAGAGACTGTCCTCGTTTAGTCCAGAGCAGAAGAAAGTGAGATTGGAAAAACAAGTTGCTATCATGTACAAACTTTGTGGTAATGAAACAGAGGTGCAGCCAGCAGAAAGGCTAGAAAAAGTAGCTGCAGGTATAAGTAAAGCTCGCTCGAATAAAACGGAAGCACAACGCAAAGAACGGTTGGCAAAAATGGCTGACACCAAAGGAAAAAAGCAGCAGAACGAGATTGAGGAAGAGAGGAAAGCTAGGGTTGAAAAACGACGTGCTAAATATCTGACTAAGAAGGAGAAGAAGGCCTAAATCCTTCATTTCCTAAACCTACGATCCATAACATCTGTATCCTATAGACCGGCCATACCATCATGGACTTTGGTCTCTGACAGGTCCAACCAAGTCGGAGGTGATCGTGCTTCTTACCTAATCCTCCCACTCTTTCCCTTCTCAATCCCCATCCCACCTCTCTTGTCTGCTAACTGCAACTTTTACACAGTGAATAGGCTTGGCACCTAATGGAGTGTGTTGATAACATAAACCTTAAGTCGGCACCAGTAATTTCTCTAAACTGACTTCTTGGCTGTGTGCTGATTAATCGTGTGTGTGTGTGTGTGTGTTTGTATATGATATCACAAAACACCAGTAGTAATGTCGAAAAACGACCGCTTGGCTACTTGCTGAAGAGGTTTTCTTGAAAAACGTCATTCGTATCTGGTTGATGAAGTTCTCTTCACCATTCCAGCCTAGTTTTAAACTTTCACTTTTTATTATCCATTCCCTTCCCTTTCTAAATCCCATCCCATCCCACCTCTCTGATTAACTGCAGCCTTGTTGTGGTGGAGGGCCTCAGTAACCGGATGATATGAGGGAGAAGCCAGTATCAGTTTAAAAAATTTATTCTATCTGTAACTACCTATTATTTAGCCTCTCTTTTTCAACTAACTTGTTATAGTAGGTCAAGAGTTAATTTCAAACTTGACTGTTTACGTCACGAAATTGAAAGAACTAGTGACCCTGCGAAATTGACTTTATGAGTCGTAAATTTGACATGTTGTTGTTTTTTTGAATTTGGAATCGTGACTGATTATGCTTAAGTACAACTTGATGAACAGCCATCGGCGCTGTCAATATACTGGGAAGCCATTATCATTTTTAGAGGTCATCAACTTTGGGGTATGTTTCTGACTGCCATAATCGTATTTACCCCCTACTGACGCCATTCGATCTTAACTTCAAAACTAACTTTTAGTAGTACTAGTAGTTTTAGCAGGCGAAATTTGCTTCAGGTAGTTTTGGAGGGTGATGCTGAGGTGGGGTCAATTTCGAAAGCTGAAATTAGGAACAAACCTTTTGGAACAAAATTGGTAGGCAAAGCTTAGCAGAAAATCTAGGAGGCAGAAATCCAATATGTCGAGAGCAAATGAAAGTACTCGTTTAGGATGCTCCTTCGGCGTTGGAGGAAAGGAAACAAGAAATCTCGTGAATTTAACATTGGATCAAATTGTTAAATTCTTTTGGTTTGGGCGTGGCTTGGTTGCTATAGTAGATGTACGGATGGAATTTTCCCTTCTATGGCCTTAAAGCACATGACTTAGGTATATGGTTTTAGGTGTCGTTCTACGTGTCAAGTCTTTTAGTTGTGCATTAATTCATATTAACTGTCATGAATAATGCTTATAACACTATTGTTGTGTTCAAGATGTTGGCTACAGGCCATCAAAGGCATTTAAGAAATTTGAAATATACTCCATAATGGGTTTAAACGTTTTTCTGGAGACAGACAGACAGACAGACAGACAGACAGATAGACTGACAGACAGACAGACGGAATGACAAACAAGCTGACAGGCAGAGAGACAGACAGACATAGCACATATGAGAAACTCTTTGCTCTAATTCCAACACGTGTTACTAAAATATCCCAGTGGAATTTTGTCACTTTACTTCTTGTAGCTCTTTATTCTGTCTTTCTGTTTTATTATGGGGCACAAATAATAAATGTGTTAGCTGGACCTTCTTTCCATAACCTTTTTTCCTTCCTAGATAGGAAAATATTTGACAGTAACCCCTCACCCTGCACTAAAGGTCAATCGCCAACTTCAAACCAATTTCGACAACCAGGGAGTGACTCACGTCTGCCTGTCTGAATGCCAAGTGAAGGACAGAACTCGGACTGTCTCACTTGAAGATCCAGCCCAACGTCCAAATTAATCGAGAGAGCCCCCAGTTCCCCAATAAATGCTGAACGAAGGAGTAGATGAAAATAGCTGTGTTCCAGACGGAGCCTTGGAACCCACACTCCTGCTACCCCTTCCTTAACCTCAGCATGAAAAAGTCAGAGTAAATCACAGTCAACGTCACAGTATCTGCACAATTTGTTTACATTTTTTCCTAAAATTTTTAGAATGCTTACTTTGAATTTACATGAACTTTAATATTTATATAAATACAATCTTTTAATATTTTATTATTAATATTTAGAATAGAGGTTGTCGGCCAGTAAGCTATACAGCTTTTTTTAAGGCAGTTTGCTTCGCTGCAGTGCAGCCAGCATGTTCAGAGTTAGCTTTTAAAAATCATCGTAACTATTTTATTTATTATCAGATTTTGAATCTGTTTTTTTTTTGTCATATTGTGTCCTTGCATCCAACTTTCTAATTTCCTTTTTGCCGTATCGTATCTCATTTGGAAGATAGCACGAGGATGACCTTGAAATATTAATTCAAGGTCGTTCTTTTTTCTTGTGTAAACGGCCCCCATCACACCCATCATTGCTTTTCTATTATTATTATTCTGCCATTAGCCATTCTCAGGATATCTGCTCGTAACACTTTACTTGGATCACCCCGTATAAGTTCAAGACAGTAATTTTTCTAAATGTAGTAGCACTGTTGTTTAATGAAATACACACCCAACTACAAAATCGTCATTTGAAGGAAGGATTTTTATACCAAAACGATGCAAGAGTCAATAACCACATGATCATCCTCAACATATCAGTTAAAACTTTAAAATATAGGGTATAACTTTGGAACTTTGGCACTATTAGTTATGTTTGGTGTAGAGATGACCAATCATGAAAAAAATACAATGTGCACTGTGTGTGTGTTTGTGTGTGTCTGTACATATGTGTGCGTGCGTTTGTGTGTGCGTTTGTGTTTATGAGTGTGGGCCAGTGTGGGAGTACGCATGTGTGTATGTTTTATGTAGTTTACGTCATACATCTCTACTAATCGTCCGTATGATACAATTTTCTATTTTGAAAACATACAGTAAAAATGTTTTGTCTTTTACTTTACATGTCTGGGTTTAAAGCATAGCCAAAACAGTAATTGAAACGATTTCGTTATTAAAGTTGTTGCGTGATGTTTGCTTTTGGCTGGTCATTTGTATTTTCTTAGAAAAAATAGCTTTGTTGTTGTTACAACAACTCATTCATGTAACCCATTCAATGATTTAGTTCTAAGCAACTAGTTATAGCAATGAATTCTTCTCCTTAAGTCTTTTTATAATATAATGGTAAGATCAATGAAAAAAAACTGGTGACCTTTGAAGTCACTACTCCTTTTTTATATCAACCAACCCACGTCAGTACAGGTAGCACAACTTTGAATTGATAATCGTCGTTTAATGTATGTTTAATTATTGTTTGGGTCGTTATAAGAGCACTGTATAAGTTTAACATAAAAAATTCAGCTTCTGACAGTGAGGGAAACTTCAAGTGCATTTTATTATTCTTAATATGCATAGTTTACACCTGTCTCCCACTATGAGCACCCACTATGAGCTTACACCTGTCTCCCACCTACACATTTGTCGATGCTTTGGACTGGAATCTATCAGACGACGTGTGTATTACAATACCGAAGCCTTTTACATTCTAGTGTTGACTGAATGTTAAACTCGAATGTAAAAAATTATTAAGATGTTGTGCAATGCTGCATCTATTTAGTGAATGTTACTGAAAGTATTACATGACTCATTTGTTAGTTAACAACCACTATTCCTTAACAGAGTACAGATAAGCCACAATTCCTTAATATTGCATGAAACTCAGTGTTATTTAACCCTTGCTGCTTTCTGCGTGATTCAGTTAGCTCAACTTTGTGTACTCCGAATTAAGTTTTATGCATTGGTGGGAAACAAGCTGAAGGAAGTGCATTTCGAAGCAAACGACTAATGTTAAAATAATGGCTTGAATCATTTATGCAGGGGTAATATTCGCATTTTCAGGTAATGCAAGGCAATAAAAAAGGTTTCAACTTCGTCCAAACTGTTTTCCTTTTCAAACTGTTTTCCTTTTCAAACTGTTTTCCTTTTCAAACTGTTTTTCTTTTCAAACTGTTTTCCTTTTCAAACTGTTTTCCTGTCTTTAGCTTAGAAGACTTCTGATGTGTAGTGTTCTCCACTTTGTAGGTCTTGCAAACAGGCTTAGAAAGTGAATAAAACTACAAACCAATACGGCATTAAACATCTGCTCCATAATATTTTTTCCTTGTCAGCAGCAGGCCTTATTGTGAAGGATTAGAGCCTGCCAAATTACTGTAAATATTATTGCTGAATCGTACCATTCTCCATCCTCAAATTATACAAATTCTGGTTTTAAATTATTCACAAAGGCATTTGTATAAGTTGCCTAATGTATTACTAAACGTAGACGTTGACATTCGTTTACTAATCATCATTTACCATCGATACGCTGCCACGTTTCTTGTTAAAAGCATTTCGAAAAAGGTTACAGACCAAACAAACACAGAATTCAGCATTGCCTCGGTAAAAAATAGTAACATAGAAAATTTGCATTGCGAGATCATTGTTTAAATTAGCCTTTATACACGTCTAGTCATCAAAGATATTTTTAAAGAATAGTTGTTTCACATATAGAATTAAAATTAATTAATAAACCATTGGCAGCCTACCAACATTAGCTTCTTTCTCTCTTAAACCTACCTGTAGAATCTTTTTACCGGTCTGACTAACACATTTGATGTTTTTAGTCAACAGCAAATCGTCAAAAGTAATCAATACCCTGTTAGCGAAGAAGCATGTGTCATGCTATTTAGCCTACCAGTAAAATTTAATGCTACGTAAGTAATTTTTCGTTTTTTGTTCTCATAAAGTGCACACGGAAGACAAACTGCACACCATTATTGGATATAGTTCCTTCATATGTGGACGCTTAATGTTGTACAGGATGCACGCTTAACGGAGGTAAGCGTTATGAGTTGAGTAAACGTACCATTTCCTGAGTGATAACCGTATTGATTAGACTGGGTGGTAGCACCACCATGTAGTAGGTAAGACACAACAGTTTTTCGCTCTAAAAAAGAAATGGACAATTTAACAATTTCGTATTAGTTAGTCATATTATGTATAGTATGGTGTTTTGTTCAGTGAGGCAGTGACCACTATCCAATGTTGATTTCGAACAGATAATGTGTGGCTTTTCTTAATAGACCTTCGAAACAAGAAATATAATAAGTTCTGACAATAACAATTACTTGGCAGACCGAGAGATGCTATAATAAATTATTAGTTGTACGTTGTCTGCTGATTATTCATTTTGCAGTAACCTTCACATTTCGTATTTCTCATTCACCTGATTTGTCATCATTGTGAATGTAAATTTCTGTGTTTTTTTTAAGTCGACATGAATGCAAATGCTTTTCCTTGCTTTCCCATTCAAAACGTTTCTCTCAACTATGGACGTGTGTGCATCTTGTTATTACGTAATCTTCACCTTCAGAAGGTTTATAAACACAGATTACTCGAAAGTGTCTTTATTAAATTCGATTCATTCCTGTATGCCTTGGTACATACCTCAATTTACAATACAGCTGTCACTATGGCTTCCAGTGTAACATTAAACTGCATCCATATGGAATGGAAAACTTTTTTTCACTTGCCTAACTCGAAAATTCATCACCACCTGTAAAATGGCAAGCACTAGTAATATTTTTGAGTCTAAATCCCATGCCGCATTCGCCACATTTGAATGGTTTTTTAATATGAATGGACAGATGAATTTTTAAAGATAGGACAAGTGTAAGTGGCCTGCCCTTCCCGTCCCTTTTCACTCTACATGTGAATAAATATGTTATTATTGTTATTATTATTATTATGAATTTAAAAAGCTGATTTTTGTATGAAAGCTATGACACATTTGTTACATTAAAGGTCTTGTACTCTGTATGTAAGGATTAGTATTAAAAACGCTTAAGCATATAAAATACGGATGTAAGCATTAAAAAACTTCATGGTCTAAAGGAATAGATACAAGAAAAAGAAATGTAAGCCATCTTGTTATGCTGGAGCTTCTTTTACACGTATTAGTGGGACCCTGATGGCTTATATTTCTTTTTCTTGTATCTATTCCTTTAGGGCATTAGGTTCTTTAAGGCTTTATCCGCATTTTGTACGCTTAAGTGTTTTTAATATTAATATCTGTTATTTTGTAAGAAAAGTATAAAGAGACAGAGAAAGTGGGAGGAATAGTTATTGGGGACGAAGAAGGAAGGAGTAAAAGAGAGATAAACTAAGGAGGGAAAGAAAGAGGGAAGGGTTGTTAGAGATAAGAGGGAGGTAGAGAAGGAAAAGTTAATTTGATTCTCATTAATAGAACACATTTTGCCTATGCGAACATTTATTGAATCTGTTGGTTTTCTAACAAGCTTGAATCTGCATTTTTAATACATGTAAATATTTGTTAAAACGTGTATCTTGATTTTCTCTGAATGTTATTGTTGTAATGAATTATGAATGTTCAGCACCAACTTTTAACTAGAAATTCCATGAAATACAATTAATGGGTTGTTGGTGTTATGTTTGATAATATTATGAAACACCAAATCGAGAAGGCCGTTCTATCCAAGGTTTCAATTATGAAGTTAAAGGGGTGAGTGCTAAATGGTTTTTTTTCCCATTTTTTTTTTGCTGACGATAAACTGATACCAACCTACGAACATCATTTGGGGTCTTCGGTATACTACATGGCAACTTTGAATTGCATTGTTTACCCATCCACATAGTTAAGACGGATTTACGAAATTAAACGGTATTGTGGCCATGGAAATCAAATATAATAAAGCGTATTGAATGTTTGTGTACTTAGTTACCCTTTTATGATACAAAAATCAGTCCTCTCCACAGTAAGCAGTCCACTATGCGCACTTTATTACAATGTACGCTTTTTAAATAATTTTTGGGTATATTAACCGATTTGTGTTTTTTATGGCTTAACCTCATTTTAGCACCAATTTAAAGCAACTGACTATGGCTTCCTTTACATCGTAAACAGCTCTATTCTTTCAATTAAGCATTTCCAGATGATCAGGTCTATCAATTTTAACAGGCTTCGTTAACAACAGACGCACCAGAAATTCTCTAGATGAAATATCAAGTAATTATGTGTGCTTTGCCAACCTGCTGAGTATTAGGTTGTAGAACTAACAAGTAAATATCTTTCAAATCAGCTACAAAGCGCACTCTTTTGGTAATTATGTCATCATCACAATGCCACCACCTAGAGTATTCCTCATTTCGAATATGAGATGTGTAATAGCCACTGTTTAAAGAATTTCCGCGATGTGCTGTAGCAGAAATGACTTTGTATGAAAATCCGTCAATGTCTACTTTGTTGGCTGAAAAAGTAGTGACCTTGTGGTTTTCTGAGTTTAATATGTTTAAAGATAACAACAAATATGGGCTCGATGAAGACATTGTAGTAACTACAACCAGAACTGGTCTGGTTTCCATTGTGTATCATCCATAATTAGAACAGGCAAAACCTTCTAATTCTAAAAAATGGAATTGTTCATGAAATATTAAATTCTTTGCACTTGATGCAACTGGAATCATATTGATAACACTTGGCGTTTCTAGCAGGGAGCTCTGTGCTGCACAAGGCACACACCTGTGAATTTCACTTACCTTGTGAGTAAAGAGCGATAAAGCATCCAACCTTCTTCCTTTAACTTATTAAGAAGTATCAATAAAAACTCGCACGCATCCTCTTGCGTATGTGCTGAAAATGGAGGACGAAGTGCCACCCGGACACTGTAGGTATCTTGTGCATTACAAGATGTGTTTTGCAATAGCTTCTTTATTTGTGATGATACAGGATGCACGTCATTAGACATTAATGAAAGTGTACATAATTCTCGAATTCTAAAGAAACATTGTAGTGACGAATTAGCATAGCATCCTTTGAAAACGAATCGAAGAATTTTTGTGGTGTTTTGTCACAGGCAATTCAGTGGTCAATCTTGCTTTTTTGGGCTTAGTCACACTGCTTATACTATCATCAGCCAAATGTCTTTTTAGCAATGTTTTGAGTTGTGTGTTATTTGTGTTGCATGACTTCTTTTCAGTGATGATGCTAAACAGTGGCAGATCAGATCGATATAGTGATCTAAGACGATTGTATTATTTAATGCTCGGATATCAGCAGTGATCTTTGATTCGTCTAAAGAAACTATGAGCAATCCTTTCAAGGATGTTACTCTAGACAATGCAACGTAACTCACACCAGCACCAAATGTGGCAGGTCCTAGGTCAGTGATAAGGCACGACAAACTTATTTCTTGAGACTTGTGTATAGTTATAGCAAATGCCAATGACAATGGAAACTGTTATCTCTGTACGTTTACGTTTTTAAGTAAGTTGAATTGAACGCGCATACGTTGTACTGCAAAGGGAACTTTTTGGCCATCAAACATTACGAGTATTTTGCAAATGGTATTGTCATTGTTTGTTTGAAAGTCTGTAATGTAACCCGTTGCGCCATTTACAAGCCGACCACTTAGGTTAATATTACGTCCACGCATAACTCGGGCACTGACGCTTAGTTGTAGAGTAGTTTCTAAACCAGCTGTTCTTGTTGCATCTTCACATAAATCTTCCAGTTTTGCACATGCATCCTTCATTATGATTCTGTTATGTGAACGACTGCTGATCTCGTCAATGCTATCGATGAAAACAATTTTGCTACCAAGTGAATGTAACAAAGTGTTAGTAACTAGTGCACATGAAGAGCTTAATGCAAGCAAGCAGATAGGTTTTTTCCCATCCTTCACAAGATTTTCATATACTTGTGCTACTTGTTCAGGTGTTGATAACTTATTGTTAACAAGTCGACTATTTAGTAATTCTAGACCTTTACTGCTCGACTTTCCTATTCTGATGTTAGCTAAAATTTGTGAGTAACACCTGATATGCGATTGACGCATATTTGAGGAGGTTACTTGCAAAGGTGGCTATCTATGAATTTTGGAATTTTCTCACTAGAGGGCGCTACACTCTTGGAAAACTAATTGCTAGCATAGAAATGTTTTGAGATCGTCAAATATCTATTCACTGTAAAATAAACTTAAATTTAATGGTTACTTGCAAAGTCTGTTATCTTGGGTTACGCAAGCCTTGCAAAAGTGCAGGTCATCTCTGCTTAGCCAATCATAGCACAGCTACATGTCAGAGCCAAGATGGCCGCCTCCATATACGAGTTAGTGTTAACAAACACGTTACTAAATTGGTTGGCAGATGAAAATTGGTGACAGCTGTAAATGGAATGCAGCATAGAAGAAAAGGTAAGCTTCATTCTAAATGTATTTTACAGTCCCTACGTTTAACTATTTTACATTGTATTACAAGATCCCGACTAAGTTACATCGCGCTCATTTTTTCTGACGAGCGTTTTACTGCTGCGGTTCAAAACTAGTTAGCACCAGACAAAATCAGAATCACAAAATTTGTCCTCCTACAAAGAACTCATTAATCCCTTACTAAAGAATGGTAAGATAAATTACATAAACTAAGTTGACAGCAAACAAACAAATAGTTGTGTTGTGTTAGATGTAGCATTGACTTATATACGACAACTGGTTTTGAAAGTGGCTAACTAGTGTGCTTCGTTGTTGTTGTTTAATTCCCAAAATAATCCCAAAACTCTCAATATCGATTTGAAAAAGCCATTGGCAAAAATTGCACACTAAAAATTACGTAATAGAAGTTTGCTGGCAACTTATTTCCAACTCACTTTTACAGCTGTTTGTATCTGTTTATTAAATACGAAGCTTTGGGTCCTGGCAAATGCTGTAACGTTTAAACGTTTTAAAAATGTTTGTGTATTTTTTCCTATAAAAATTATAGTATTAAGGAAACAAATAAAGCTGCTAACTAATGCAGCAAATGCATGTCACAGTGCGTTACATGCTACGTTACATCAGCAGCCGTGCAGCCTGCTGCCTCAACTGCTGCCCTGCAGCATCTCACCATTTACCTAGTATCCACCATGTAGTCTGTAATTTAAGTCGAAAATTCAAGGGGAAATACATTTGCATATGTATTCTGTATTTATTTATATTTGTGTTATGCTGCCTTAGTGGGGAACTGAACCCACGACTTTTGAACCAAAGGTCGCAGCGAGTAATGCTCTGCCATACTGGTTTCAAAGGTAGAGAGTTAAATTCTACATCAAGGCAATTTGACATCTGACTCCAAAAGGTAAAAGAAACAGATTTGCATCTGTATTAATCATTTACCGAGCCTATTTGGCTTTTCGTTCTAGTATTTTAAAACAAATTAAACAAAGATAACAATGAAAAACACAATTGTTAATGCATTGTTACCTGAATACCACCTACCCAACCGCATGGAAATTGCGTACAAAGATAATACAATTAAATTATGAGGTTCATTTTAAAAAGGGTTAAAGGGTTTAACGAGCGTTAACCACTCCTGGTCATCTGCCCTAAGCCCTAAGGCCCTAAGGCTGTTGGAGGTTCATTTTGTCTTGGTACCAACAATAATAGCAATGAACATGCTGGGACCATCAAAAGGGACTACCCACGTTCTGGGCCCATCAAAATGGCTATCTACAAACAACAATGCGTAACTTTGCATGAAATAATCGCTGCTGATTTGCATTGTTACTGGTTTTAACATGTGTCATTATGTTCTACCTAATGGTAAGGATATTTTTTTAATGTGCATTGTTAACCGTCTGGCTTCAACCCCGCACGTCTCCGGTGCAAAGTACACCAGTCTTTAGCCATAGGATGCGAGCAGACAATTGCGGGAACACGTGTCCGTCATCCCACGTGCTGTTGCCTCTGGAGTCACCATCTTCTGGGGCCGTCCATCTAGCCGTCTGGCTTCAACCACACACGTCCCCGGTGCAAGGGACGCCAGCACCCAAGTTGCGAAGACGTCCTGCATGCTGTTGCAGCAAACTCCATCAACACCTACACAGACCTTCAAGTTCGCCAACGACAAACCATTCGTCCTAGACCCTTCAAATTTGGTGTGCACCCAGCTAAAGGAACCCTCTCGACTCCCAAAAAGTTTCATAGCTCTAGCTCCTATAGGAAAAAATCTCGACTTTTGACGCCCAGTGTTCTTCATTGGTTTCAAGTTTCGCAATCCCGAACGAAACTTCTAGACACTTCAAACTCGGTAGGCGCCTAGCTGGCCATACCCCCAGGACGTCCAAAAAATTTCAGACCCACAGCCTTAATAGAAGGAGCGCTATTAAATAAACCGCCTTTGAGTGAAGGCCTATATAGGCCTATATAGGCTTAAATACTTCGACCGTCAATAGCGGACGAACGAGACGAGGTACGACCCTGGGGATAGGCTAGATCGCTTTAGAAGGACGAAATACCCCTGGCTACCAAGTTTCATGCCTAAAACACGAGTGGTTATGGAGAAACAGCATAGCTGTGGTTAGGTGAGGTTAGGTCTAAATGGTTAGGTCTAAATGGTGACGGTTAACATCCGTTCCATTCTTCCGTAGCTCGGCTCACAGAAGTCTCACGACCTTGTGGTTGGGCTTAAAATGTGCGTACGGACGAGGGCTAACCTCACACGGAGTTTCAGTCTAGACTACTAGTTTTTGAGCCCCTACACTTTAATCGATTTTCCGTACCTTCCGTAATGCTATGAAAAGATCCTTTGGAGTCACCAGCGAGTCAGGGTTGAGGCCACGGAGCCCATCTGCTGGGGCCGTCCATCTCGCATCGGCCCCCGGGCGCATGCCGTTTTTGGTGGCGATCCGACCACTTTTCATTTTTCGTCGCAGGTTCGTTTTTAATAGCTCGCTCACAGAGGTGTCACGGACTTGTGGTTGGGATTAAAATGTGCGCGGGGAGGAGGGCTACTCTCACACCGAGTTTCATCAAGTTTAGACGCATAGTTTTTGAGCCCCGACCATTTAACCGCGTGATCCTACCTGCGTTAACAACGCTGGTTTCGTGTGTACGCGGGAGAAGCCATCCGAGGGGCAGCTAGTGGATTTTTTCGTTGTCGCAGGTTTGTTTTTCGAATAGCTCGAAAACTATCCCTCTGATTTTGATGGGGTTAGGCTTGTTAGATCAGCCATGTAAAGACCTATCTACCTTCCAAAATTCAGCCCTATAGCTCTTCTGGTTCGCGATTTGACCTGCGTTAGCAACGCTAACTGCACTGCCACAGGGTATATAGGGACAGTAGTCTCACAGTAGCTCTGGCTGTACTAGCTGTAGTGGCTGTACTAGCTGGCCGATCAAAGTGCGGCTCTGTCCTGTGTCTCCCCGAGTGTAGGGATGCCTGCCTTGGACGATCTTCCCTGGTGGTTCATTTGCCTCGGTTAGCAACGTTAGGTGCACCTGGAAACGTCTCGTGGCCGAGCCTGGTTTTGCAACCGATCAGAGCAGGATTTGTTCAGGGCTTTGGCTACTCCATGCTGCAAAGCCGCACTTTGGCACGGGTTAGAGAATCTTGTTTTCGTTAGTAGGAATCCCCTTCTTCTGCGTTAGCAAGGCTGATGGAGGGGTCCAAATCTTAGGTGTGGAGGGCGGCTCGGCGAGACCGAAAAGCCACGGTGTGCCAAATACATGTCGGACCTTGGGTTATTGAAGTAGATATGTGGTACGAAAGGGCTTTTGGCAGAATGAGTGCATGTTTGGCCAGAGGAATGCCTGATCTTCGGCAGATGATGGGAAAAGAAGGCATCAGGTCGCATTTTAGCCGAAGGAGTGCCAGATCTTCGGCAGGTGATGGTAGAAGAAGGCACCTGGTCGCATTTTAGCCAAAGGCATGTACCTAAAGTACAGCCAAGTGGGAAAGGCTCTACGCTCGGCCAAGGCATGAGGCGGCCGTAGCTTTTGAGGCTGAATGCTTACATTTTAGCCGAAGGAATGCCAGACCTTGGGCAGATAATGGGAGAAGAAGGTACCAAGTCACATTTTAGCCGAATGAGTGCCAGATCTTGGGCAGATGATGGGAAAAGAAGACACCTGGTCGCATTTTAGCCGAAGGCATGTACCTAGATTACCGCCACGTGGGAAAGGCTCCACGCTCGGCCGAGAGATGAGGCGGCTGTGGCTTTCGAGGTTGAATGCTTGCTTTTTAGCCGAAGGAGTGCCAGAACTTCGGCAGGTGATGGGAAAAGAAGGTGCCAAGTCGCATTTTAGCCAAAGGCCATGCCGCAAATCGTCAGGAGACGAGAGCCGATCACGGCCCGAAGGTAGGCTGGCAACCAAAGGCGAGAATGCTTGTACACAATGCCGCTCCTCGGTGCCGAAGATAGTGAAGTCTTATCCGCAACAAAACGCCCTTTGGTGTCGGGGCCTGAGAGCTAGCAACAGGTGAGTCGATGGCATCAAATGGCTTGCGGACGTGCCCGCTATCACGCAAATAGCAGATGAGCCGATAATAACGTTGGGTTGGTTTCCCGAAGAACCGAGCAGAACTGACGCAATGGTGGGGAAACTTTCTCGCATCAGTCGATGGTAGTTTCCAAATAATCGAGGTTATTTGTCTGAGGACACACTGGACAAACAAACTGTTCCTGTGGTTGTCAAAGATTTTTCGGTTAGCAACGCTAGGTGCACTCTCAAACCTCGCAGGGCCGAGCCTGGTTTTGCAACCGATCAAAGCAGGATTTGTTCAGGGCTTTGGCTACTCCATGCCACAAAACCGCACTTTGGCACGGGTTAGAAGATCTCGTTTTCGTTAGTAGGAATCCCCTTCTTTTGCATTAGCAACGCTGATGTAGGGGTCCAAATCATAGATATGGAGGGCAGCTCGGCGAGACCGAAAAGCCACGGTACGCCAAATACATGTCGGACCTTGGGTTATTGAAGTAGATATGTGGTTCGAAAGGGCTTTTGGCAGAATGAGTGCATGTTTGGCCGGCGGAATGCCTGGTCTTCGACAGATGATGGGATAAGAAGGCGCCAAGTCACATTTTAGCAGAAGGAGTGCCAGACCTTTGGCAGATGATGGAAAAAGAAGGCGTCAAGTTGCATTTTACCCAAAGGCCATGCCGCAAATGGTCTGCAGACGAAAGCCGATCACGGCCCGAAGGTAGGCTGGCAACCAAAGGCGTGAATGCTTGCACGCAATGCCGCTCCTCGGTGCCGAAGGTCCAAGAAGATGAAAACTTAAGATGATTGAACAGCCGGGTGAGAAGGCGTGCCTGATGAGTGAGAGTGCCCGATGATTCAAAGTATGAGGGCATGAATGAAGTGAGGAAAGAAAAAGCCCAGAGAGAAACAACTAGAACGGGTAATGGTCTGCTTTGCCGGTCTTTGTGTGATGTACCCTTCGGCAACTCCGAATACTGCTGAGCTTTAATTAGCTTGAACGGGGCTATGCATCCTATTTGCGCTGTCGGCTTATTTTCACATTTTGTCCGGTAGGCAGACTGACACCTTCAGACTTTCCAGCGCTGATAGAGATCGGCTCCTCGTGGTTACGTGATCTTGATTCGCACTAAATGAAAGTTGGTAGAAGCGAGATGTGGTTTGAAAGCAGTAGAAGCGAGGCTTGGTGATTCTTGACACGTTCAGTGAGAAGCGAGTGACTTGATGGTCCTGACACATTCAGTCTTTCCAGCCCCGATAGAGATCGGCCCTTCGTGGTTACGTGATCGTGACGTGCACTAAATGAAAGCAGTCCTTGTCCTTGGCGGTCCTATTTGGGTGGAACTTGGAGTTCACATTGCTTCTGCCTCGGTCTTAGGTTTAAATAACGGCCCTGATCAGGTCGGAACCTTACTCTTAAGACCGATATTCTTGTGATCTGGAGCTCTAAGTAGTCTAAATGACTCGTCCTCACGAATGGAGATGGAGGAAGATTATTTCTCAACACCAAGTTTAGCAATATGCTAACAAACTATGACAACTTCAACCATCAAGGTTCATACCCACACTGGAGGAGAGAAAGAGAAGGGCTTGGTGAGAGATACAGAGCATTGAAAAGTGGGCCGAAGGAATGCCATTTTCGAACGATAAATGGAGTTGGCCGCTGAAAGAATTGGGAGAGCAGGTTGGCGCGTCCGAAACAAACGGATGTGCTATTCTCCCATGTCAAGGAAACCTGCTGAGAGTTGAGGGTTCTGTTTAGCCGTGCAGACCCGCCGAATCGCTCTCAACTACCCCAGTGTCCTAATTTAAGGAGTACTGGGGCGGCAACGGTTACTGACTTGCTTTCTGCAGTCTGAGTGCTCTACGTCTTCTTCGGATGGTTCGGTGGCACAAAGGACGGGTTAGCTGTCACGATAACGGAGAGTGTTTACTTTTTCGGCTAGGGCACACGAAGTCGGCTAGCATCATCGGTCTGTGTTTACGTCTTGTTCGCAAGGTTCGGGCACATGACTGGTGGTGCAGGCAGGTCAGGCCAGATTGGATACTTTAAAGGAAGGAGTCCCTGGGTTCGCCTAAATTCCATCTTCTACGTACACTTTGGTGCTCGATGAATTCTCCGGAGAAAAGGCAGCATGTCTTTTTATTTATTGCTTGCTGGAACTCCCGGGAACCCCGAAAGCAACGCCGAGGGTTAATATAAATTGCGTTCTTCCCTACCACAGAGGGATAAATGTGCTGTGGCGCCAATTACGGCATCGAGCAGTGTCCCGCACATTGCCAATAGCATGCACTAGGGAAGGGCGGCTGTCTCATGCAGCTGTGTTCCTGACCACACTTCGGTGCAGCGTGCCTGAACCCATAAGTGATGGGATTGAGAGAGTTCTGTAAGATGATTTGGTTCTGTGATACCGTGTGACTGCACGTACGAAATAAATGAAAGTAAGATGGGCAAGTAGAGCTTGAAAGCTGAATGGAAAGCGGGGTTCTGCCAAAGTGGTAAGGGCAAACCTGGAGAAAATGCAAAAACCACAAATGCGCTTGGTACGAGATACACTGCCCGTCCTCGTGACCGAAAAGAGCGTGACACAAAAGGACGATATTCAGAAGTTGCTTGAGACTTACCTGCTGCTTTGTTGATCTTGCTGTGCGACGTAGCCGTAAGGTGTTTTCACTTGGGTGCCGGAGGCATAACATTTCGGGGAATGGTAGCTGTTGACGAGCTTTGAGCTTGGAAGCAGCAGTGCCGTAACCTGACTTGGGACACTCGGCTATTGTGCTATAGATCCTTGGGCGGGCGTTTGATCCTTTGGCTTCGGCCTTAGAGGTTGGGTGTATCGTGCACGGACTGCCGGCGAATGCATTTAAGAGACTGGTGTTGTACTGCGGATGAGCACTGACGCCCTGTCTGGGCCTACCGCAATCTTGCTCTGTCGGTCTTTGATTGTCCCGTGATTCTTTGGATGATTCGGGCACACTGGCTGCGTGGCGGGTACGCAAGGGTAGCATCCTAGGCATAGCTGATAAGCTTAGAAATGGCGTGGGACTGGACTCACTTGCGTAGTAGTCTGGCTGCCCCTCTTGCTCTCAGAACTGGTTTGAGATGATGTTGGCTGCAGGGCTATGAGTCTAGTGAGTCCTGCTTAAAGAGTTAGCGGCTTGGCCCTACCGTAAGCTTCCTGCGTGGGTCTTCGGGCTATGGACGGGTACACAAGGGTAGCATGTCGGGCCGTGTTAGAGCTCGAGTAGGTGGACGACCCTAACTTGCTTGCTTTGCATGTCTCCGTCTTGGATTGGGAGTGCTCGAGTGGTGGGTGAAGTGGTTGTTGCTTTTTGTTGTTCCCTTTGATGCGTTGACTGTGAACGAACGGGTCAGGTGATGCGCTGGCAGAAAGCGCTTGAACGTTAGTAGCTCGGCCCTACCGCAAGCTTCCTCCGTCCGTCTTCGGGCTATGGACGGGTACGCAAGGGTAGCATGTTGAGTCCTGTTCAAGCTGGAGTATGCAGACGATCCTAACTTGCTTGTTCCATGTGTCCGTGCCCTGGGTCGAGCTTATTAAGTGACAGGCATATCAGCTGTGGCTGGGCGTTTCTGAGTCCGAGATGTGTTGGCTGTGGGTGAAAGAGACTGGTGATGTGCTTCTGAAAGAGTTTGGTCCGGCTTGGCCCTACCGTAAGCTTCCTCCTTCGGTCTTCGGGCTATGGACGGGTAAGCAAGGGTAGCATGTTGAGCCGTGTTCGAGCTTGAGTAATTGGACGATCCTAACTCGATTGCCTCGTGCCTCTGAGTCTTGGATTTGGATTGTTCAGCAGCAGGCGAAACGGTTGCGGCTCTGTTCCTCGAGTCTGGGATGCTTTGGCTGAGGGTGAGAGACTGGTGATGTGCTGCAGAAAGCGCTTAGTGCGACTTGGCCCTACCGTAAGCTTGCTCCGTTGGTCTTCGGGCTATGGACGGGTACGCAAGGGTTGCATGTTGAGCCGTGTTCGAGCTGGAGTATGCAGACGATCCTAACGATTGCCTCGTCCCTCTGCGTCTTGGGCCTGGAGTTTCTGAGCTGTGGCTGAAATGCGAGGCTTTGTTTTGCTTCGGATGGATGTTGTTTGAGTAGTGGAAAAACGGGCCCTAGCGTGTGGCCGATGGCTTGCCGACTTGCTTTGTGGTCTGTGTGTCGCAGTCTCCTTTTCCGGAAGGTTGCGGTGTATGCAGGCTGCCGGCAATAAGGCTTGCCGTCGTGCTGCCGTAGGAGGTCGTTGGTGATTAGTTACCTGGTTGATCCTGCCAGTAGTGATACGCTTAGTCCTAAAGATTAAGCCATGCATGTCCAAGTTCATGCCGAATGGGTCATTAAATCTGCTATGGTTCCTTAGATCATACCATCCTACTTGGATAACTGTAGTAATTCTAGAGCTAATACATGCCGACCAGCTCCGACCTTCGGGGACGAGCGCTTTTAATAGAACAAGACCAATACAGATCCGCAAGGGTCTGTTCCCATTTGGTGATTCTGGATAACTTGGAGCCGATCGCACGGTCTAAGCACCGGCCACGCATCTTTCAAATGTCTGCCTTATCAACTGTTGATGGTAGGTTATGCGCCTACCATGGTTTTTACGGGTAACGGGGAATCAGGGTTCGATTCCAGAGAGGGAGCCTGAGAAACGCCTACCACATCCAAGGAAGGCAGCAGGCACGCAAATTACCCACTCCCAGCACGGGGAGGTAGTTATGAGACGTATACAAGTCAGTCCTGGCTGGCCTATCTCTTCGCTGGTGTGATACCGACCATAAATACGTCGGAGAAATATTGGAGGGCAAGACTTGTGCCAGCAGCCGCGGTAATTCCAGCTCCAATAGCGTATATTAGAATTGTTGCGGTTAAAAAGCTCGTAGTTGGATCTTGGCTTCGAGGCGGCTGGTCACCTTTGGTTACAATGCCGTCCTCATAGCCTCACGATCAGACTGCCGTGGGAACAACTGCACGACAGGCTGGTGACGATTTTACTTTGAACAAATTAGAGTGCTCCAAGCAGGCGAGTCCACGCCCGCATAGCCAAGCATGGAATAATGGAATAGGACCTCGGTTCTATTTTGTTGGTTTTCGGAACCCGAGGTAATGATTAATAGGGACAGACGGGGGCATTCGTATTGTGACGCTAGAGGTGAAATTCTTGGACCGTCGCAAGACGAACTACTGCGAAAGCATTTGCCAAGAATGTTTTCATTAATCAAGAACGAAAGTTAGAGGATCGAAGGCGATCAGATACCGCCCTAGTTCTAACCATAAACGATGCCGACTAGCAATCCGCCGGCTTACTTCTATGACTCGACGGGCAGCTTCCGGGAAACCAAAGTCTTTGGGTTCCGGGGGAAGTATGGTTGCAAAGCTGAAACTTAAAGGAATTGACGGAAGGGTACCACAAGGAGTGGAGCCTCCGGCTTAATTCGACTTAACACGGGAAAACTCACCCTGTCCGGACACTGGAACTAGCTTGAGAGCTCTTTCTTGATTCAGTGAGTGGTAGTGCATGGCCGTACAGCCACTGGCGTGACTTGGCGGTTAATTCCGCACGAAACTCGCGTGACTCTCGCCTTTAAATAGACTCGGTAATAGCCGAGGAGACTAAAGTCGACTTCTTAGAGGGATTTGTGGCATTAAAGTCGCATGAAAGAGAGCCAGTACAGGTCTGTGATGCCCTTAGATGTCCGCGGCCGCACACGCGCTACAGTGGGCAATTCAAAGAGTTTCCTGGTCCAAAAGGACTCCGGGAAATCTTAGAATATCGTTCGTGGTTGTGATCGGGGTCTGCAATTCTTCCCGTGAACCAGGAATTCCCAGTAGGCGCTAGTCAGCATCTCGTGTCGAATATGTCCCTGCCCTTTGTACACACCGCCCGTTGCTACAACCCATTGATGACTAGTTGAGTACCTCGGACTGACGTGGCTGCGGTGGCCCTCGTGTCATTCTGCTCCGTGTTGGAACGAGGTGCGAAACTTGTCTTCGTGAGCAAGTAAAAGTCGTAACAAGGTGAACCTGCGGAAGGATCAAGACAAGCATCTCATGCTCCGCTATAGATGTTCTAAGAAATGATCATCCCTAATGGGTTGAATTCGAATGCAATCAGGAACAGCCATAGTGTCCAACCTGACGGGCGAGGTCCCCTTCCTCGTCGTCGTCTGGGACTCGGGACTGGGGTAACCCGAAGGGTACCAGTCTGGCCCGCATTGTGTGGGTCGGCCCTCACCGGGCTGCGGGTCGGCGTGAAGCTGTATTGATCACTGCAAGGCTGCGGTGGGAATAGCACCCTTTGGTCTTTTCCGAAAGTCCGAGACTAGATTGATCCCATTCGGGGTCTCGGCGGGGTACTTATACCGAGCGTTGTGCTCGGAGAGAGTTCGTGGTTCGTCCACGAACAAAGTTTAAAGATGTTCCGCCCCAGCAATCCCCATTTGGTGAAAGCTACTGGGCAATGTTACTGATTTGCAGAAGCTGCTGTTGGTTGTGTGCTGCTCTGTGTCTGCGGAACATTGATGTCGAGTGCGAGAATCGGGAAGAGAGAAATAACCCAGGGCCTGCCAATAATGTTGCTCCATCAGGTCTTTGATCGTCCCGTGATTCTCTGGAATCTCTTGGGTGCACTGGCTATGCGGCGGGTACGCAATCAGCAGTATACTGGACTTGCGAAGATAGAGAGGTACCAGGGCCTGCCAATAATGTTGCTCAGTCAGGTCTTTGATCGTCCCGTGATTCTCCGGAATCTCTCGGGCGCACTGGCTATGCAGCGGGTACGTAATCGGTAGTATACTGGGCTTGTGGTGAGAAAGTTCTCAATTCCCTTTGGTATCTCTATGACTTAGATGTGGAGTAGTCGTTATTGTGTTTGCTAGTCTTGTACTGTGCATTGGAGACGCGATCGTGTCGTGCGAGTTGTAGGGATTAGTTCTTGTGACTAAACCTGAGTGGCGCAAAACCATAAGGTGTGAGATCCGTCAAACCTGGACGGCGTATCACCATCCCGCTATGACCGGGCGGGATGAGAGCACGGCATAACTCAGCATTGGTTGGTTTGTTGGTGTGCGCGGCATGTGGATCCTTTGTTTTAAGCTGGTTGGAGCCATTGGACTAGTGGCGATGCTTCGATGATGAATCGTTGGGTCCTGGGCTTAGATCTGCCATTCTGATGTGGAGTTGAGCCATTAGCCCAGTGGTGACGAAGACTTGGCCGATGAGCACTGTGGCCCCGAAGTTCTAGGCTGGTCGAGCAGTTTGGACTGGTGGTGACGCTTTGGAGGTGAGCGACGGATTCCCCTTGCCTTCGTGCCGGCAGATCCCCCTTCTAAACCAGAGTCGACCCTTTGGACCGAGTTGCAAGACTGGTGCAAACGTAAGCTGTTGCATCGATGATCCCCCAGTCTTCTTGTGAGGATGGATCCCTTGCCTTAGGTATGACGTTTCGTTCTGAGCTTGTCGAGCTGTTTGGACTAGTGGCTTAGGTGGAGATCGGTACGCCTTTCTAAACCGGCTGTTGGACCGAGTAAGCGAGACGAGTGGTGAGCATTCTCGTCCTTTGGCTACACTGTTCCGAACTGGTCGAGCTGTTTGGACTTTAGTTGTGGCTTTGGTTGTGGGTCCTGCTAGCGGACCCCACTCCTCGTAAGTCAACCTGGACCAAATTGCGAGACTGGTGATGAGCAGTGTAAGTCCTCGATGTTGGGCTCGATGTTCTAAACTAGGTTGGAGCTGTTTGGACTAGTGGCTTTGCTTGGTGAAGCTTGGGATGCCTTTCTAAACTGGGATGAGCCATTGGACCGAGTAGCAAAGACTTGGTGGTGAGAATTCATTCTCCTTGGTGGTGAGCATTCGTAATGTCTCTGAGCTGCCCCTCTTGTGCTCGAAACTGGTTCGAGATGTTGGCTGCAGGCCTGTGAGTCTGGTGAGTCCTGATAAAAGAGTTAGCGGCTTGGCCCTACCGTAAGCTTCCTCCATCGGTCTTTGGGCTATGGACGGATACGCAAGGGTAGCATGTCAGGCCGTGTTTGAGCTCGAGTAGGTAGACGATCCTAACTTGCTTGCGTTGCATGTCTCCGTCTTGGATTGGGAGTGCTCTAGTGGTGGGCGAAGTGGTTGTTGCTTTTTGTTGTTCCCTGGGATGCGTTGACCCGTGGGCAAATGGGTCTGGTGATGAGCTGGCAGATAGTGCTTGAACCTTAGCGGCTTGGCCCTACCGTAAGCTTCCTCCGTCGGTCTTTGGGCTATGGACGGGTACGCAAGGGTAGCATGTTGAGTCGTGTTCAAGCTGGAGTATGCAGACGATCCTAACTTGCTTGTTCCACGTGCGTTCGTGCCCCGGGTTGAGCTTATTAAGTGACAGCTGGGCGTTTCTGAGTTCGGGATGTGTTGGCTGTGGGTGAAAGAGACGGGTGATGTGCTGCTGAAAGAGTTTGTTCCGGCTTGGCCCTACCCTAAGGTTCCTCCGTTGGTCTTCAGGCTATGGACGGGTACGCATGTGTAGCATGTTGAGCCGTGTTCGAGCTTGAGTAAGTGGACGAGCTTAACTCGATTGCCTCGTGCCTCTGTGTCTTGGATTATAGGAGTGCTTTAGCCGCGCTGTGTCTAGGGAACATTGATGTCGAGTGCGAGAATCGGGTGTGAAAGACTGAGAGCCCGGGGCCTGCCATTTACTTTACTCCGTCAGGTCTTTGATCGTCCCGTGATTCTTCAAAATCTTTCGGGCGCACTGGCTATGTGGCGGGTAGGTTTCAGGTAGTATACCGGGCTTGTAGTATGTGAGTGAAAGCCAGCCCGGGGCCTGCCAATCATGTTACTCCGTCAGGTCTATGAGCGTCCCGTGATTCTCTGGAACTCTCGGGCGCACTGGCTATGCGGCGGGTACGCAATCGGCAGTATACTGGACTTGCGAAGATAGAGAGGTAACACAGGGCCTGCCAATAATGTTGCTCCGTCAGGTCTTTGTTCGTCCCTGATTCTCTGGAATCTTTCGGGCGCACTGGCTATGCGGCGGGTACACAATCGGCAGTATACTGGACTTGCGAAGATAGAGAGGTAACCCAGGGCCTGCCAATAAAGTTGCACCGTCAGGTCTTTGATCGTCCCGTGATTCTCCGGAATCTCTCGGGCGCACCGGCTATGCGGCGGGTACACAATTGGCAGTATACTGGGCTTGTGGTGAGAAGGTTTCCGATTCCCTTCGGTGTTTCTATGACTTGGATATGGAGTAGTCGTTATTGTGTTTGAAAGGGTCGGTCTTGTACTGTGCATTGGCAACGCGATCGGCCAGGGCAGATGGCAGTGTCGTGCGAGTCGTAGGGATTAGTTCTTGTGATTAAACCTGAGTGGCGCAAAACCATACGGTGTGAGATTTATCAAACCTGGACGGCGTATCACCATCCCACTATAACTGGGCGGGATGAGAGCACGGCATAACTCAGTATTGGTTGGTTTGTTGGTGTGCACGGCATGTGGATCCTTTGTTTTAAGCTGGTTGGAGCCATTGGACTAGTGGCGATGCTTCGATGATGAATCGTTGGGTCCTGGGCTTAGATCTGCCATCCTGATGTGGAGTTGAGGTATTGGACCAGTGGTGACGAAGACTTGGCCGATGAGCACTGTGGCCCCGAAGTTCTAGGCTGGTCGAGCAGTTTGGACTGGTGGTGACGCTTTGGAGGTGAGCGACGGATTCCCCTTGCCTTCGTGCCAGCAGATCCCCGTTCTAAACCGGAGTCGACCCTTTGGACCGAGTTGCGAGACTGGTGCAAATGTAAGCTGTTGCATCGATGATCCCCCAGTCTTCTTGTGAGGATGGATCCCTTGCCTTAGGTACAACGTTTCGTTCTGAGCTTGTCGAGCTGTTTGGACTAGTGGTTTAGGTGGAGATCGGTACGCCTTTCTAAACCGGCTGTTGGACCGAGTAAGCGAGACGAGTGGTGAGCATTCTTGTCCTTTGGCTACACTGTTCTGAACTGGTCGAGCTGTTTGGACTTTGGTTGTGGCTTTGGTTGTGGGTCCTGCTAGCGGACCCCACTCCTCGTAAGTCAACCTGGACCAAATTACGAGACTGGTGATAAGCAGTGTAAGTCCTCGATGTTGTGCTCGATGTTCTAAACTAGGTTGGAGCTGTTTGGACTAGTGACTTTGCCTGGTGAAGATTGGGACGCCTTTCTAAACTGGGATGAGCTATTGGACCGAGCAGCCAAGACTTGGTGGTGAGCATTCGTTCTCCTTGATGGTGAGCATTCGTTCTGTCTCTGAGCTGCCCCTCTTGTGCTCGAAATTGGTTCGAGATGTTGGCTGCAGGCCTGTGAGTCTGGTGAGTCCTGCTGAAAGAGTTAGCGGCTTGGCCCTACCGCAAGCTTCCTCCGTCGGTCTTTGGGCTATGGACGGGTACGCAAGGGTAGCATGTCAGGCCGTGTTTGAGCTCGAGTAGGTAGACAATCCTAACTTGCTTGCTTTGCATGTCTCCGTCTTGAATTGGGAGTGCTCTAGTGATGGGCGAAGTGGTTGTTGCTTTTTGTTGTTCCCTGGGATGCGTTGACCCGTGGGCGAATGGGTCTGGTGAAGTGCTGGCAGAAAGCGCTTGAACCTTAGCGGCTTGGTTCTACCGTAAGCTTCCTCCGACGGTCTTTGGGCTATGGACGGGTACGCAAGGGTAGCATGTTGAGTCGTGTTCAAGCTGGAGTATGCAGACGATCCTAACTTGCTTGTTCCACGTGCGTTCGTTCCCCGGGTTGAGCTTATTAAGTGACAGCTGGGCGTTTCTGAGTCCGGGATGTGTTGACTGGTGATGTGCTGCTGAAAGAGTTTGTTCCGGCTTGGCCCTACCATAAGCTTGCTCCGTTGGTCTTCGGGCTATGGACGGGTACGCATGGGTAGCATGTTAAGCCGTGTTCGAGCTTGAGTAAGTGGACGATCCTAACTCGATTGCCTTGTTCCTCTGTGTCTTGGATTTGGATTGGTCTCCGAGCTATTCGGAGCAGTTGGACTAGTGGCGATGCTTCGGTGGCGAGTGGTATGTCATTCCGAACAGGAGTTGAGCCGTTGGACTGGCAGCAAAGACTTGGCGATGAGCAGCCAGACAGCTGATATGCCAGCCGATCTGGCAGCTGATATGCCAGAGTCATGTGCATCTGGGCATTTCTGATTTCAGGATGTGTTGGCCGTGGGTGAAAGAGTCTGGTGATGAGCTGATGAAAGAGTTTGAACTTTGAATTGGCCCTACCATAATCTTACTCCGTTGGTCTTCGGGCGGGCAGGTAAGGGCAGCATGCTGAGCCGTGTTCTGAGCTTGAGTAGGAAGACGATCCTGACTCGTTGCCTCGTGCCTATTTGTCTTGGATTATAGGAGTGCCTTAGCCGCTCTGTGTCTAGGGAACATTGATGTCGAGTGCGAGAATCGGGTGTGAAAGACTGCGAGCCCGGGGACTGCCATTTATGTTACTCCGTCAGGTCTTTGATCGTTCCGTGATTCTTCGGAATCTCTCGGGCGCACTGGCTATGTGGCGGGTAGGTTTCAGGTAGTATACCGGGCTTGTAGTATGTGAGTGAAAGCCAGCCCGGGGCCTGCCAATCATGTTACTCCGTCAGGTCTTTCATCGTTCCGTGATTCTTCGGAATCTCTCGGGCGCACTGGCTGTATGGCGGGTAGGTTACAGGTAGTATACTGAGCTTAGTCTGTTTGAGTGAAAGAGCAAACCCGGGGCCTCCCAATTATGTTTCTCCGTCTGGTCTTTGATCGTTCCGTGATTCTTCGGAATATCTCGGGTGCACTGGCTATACGGCTGGTAGGTTACAGGTAGTATACCGGGTTTGTTGCGATAAAGAATTTCCCGATTCTCTTCGGTGTCTCTGTGACTTGGATGTGGAGTTGTTATTTGCTGGTGTTGGTCTTGTACCGTGCATCGGTGACACTATCGGCCAAGTGGCAATGTTGTGCGAGTCATAAGGATTAGTTCCCGTGACTAAACCTGGACGGCGCATCACCATTCTGCCCGGGAGGGATGAGAGCACGGCACAACTCGGCATTGGTTAGCTTGTTGATGAGGACGGCGTGCAGGTAATTTGCTCAAAGCTGGTTGCAGCCATTGGACTAGTAGCGATACTTCGGTGATGAATTGGTGGGTCCTCGCCTTCGGTCTCGGATCTGCCATCCTGTTCTGGAGTGGAGCCATTGGATCGGTGGCAAAAGACTTGGCTGATGAGCACTGTGTTCCCGACGTTCTAGACTGGTCAAGCTGTTTGGACTGGTGGCGACGCTTTGGTGGTGAGCGACGGATCCCTCTTGCCTTCGTGCTGGGAGATCCCCGTTCTAAACCGGAGTCGACCCTTCGGACTGAGTTGCAAGACTGGTGCAAACGTAAGCTGTCCTATCGACTATCACCCGGTATTGTGCAGATGGATCCCTTGCCTTTAGGTTCGACGTTTCGTTTTAAGCTTGTTGAGCAGTCTGGACTAGTGGCTTTGGTAGCGATCGGCATGCCTTTCGAAACCGGCTGTTGGACCGAGTAAGCAAGACGAGCGGTGAGCAATCTCGTCCTTTGGGTGCACTGTTCTGAGCTGGTCGAGTTGTTTGGACTAGTGGCTTTGGTTGTGGGTCCTGCTAGCGGACCCCACTCCTCGTATGTCAACCTGGACCGAGTTGGAGTTGGAAGTGGCCTCTGCTTGTTCCCCTGGCTGAGGGACTTGCGACGATACGACCGTTGAAGGTGTCTCCTTGACAGCTGGCTCTTGGCTAGAGTTGGACCCTGCTTCTTCCCTTTAGATTTGCGCTGGCTGGGTCGGCGACGTTGACGACGAGGACTCTGACTGGCTCCTGAGTGTCTTGTCCACCTCTGCACACATCTGCTGTAGCACCAACCGTCCGTGTGCTCAGATCTTCTGGGGTTCTGTTATCGGGTCTTCTGGGAGTTGTACTGGTGGAGCGCTTGGCTGAGACTGTTGTTGGCTGAAACGGTGATTGACATATTGGTTTATCCTGGCGTGGCGCATCTCCTGGAGGTAGCCACTTCGAGGAGGCAATAATCGTGTCCTTTTTTGCTCGGGTGGCTCGGGGAACATATTACTTCTGTAGATCTTGTCGTACAGTACGACTTGCCAACGTCGTTTCATGGCTTCTAGTTTACTCGGTTCCAGTGATGGTGGCATTGATTGTGGGGGTGGTGGCTCGACTACGTTGGTTGTCGTTGTGGTGGCTCATTCTTCCTCCTCATCTGACGAAACGATGCAGATTACCTCCTCGGATTCTTTACTTATGAATCTACCTGAAAGACCCCGAGGGAAGGGAGCGAGTCCTCTTTTGGTTCGTCTCATAAATGGCCGCACCTGCGATGTTGCGTCTTTGGCTTTTGGCTTGCAATTTTGGCTTGACGACGAGACCGCCTCTGCTGGTGTGGGATGTAGTAGGACCGACCAACCGGGCTCATATGTGGGCAACGTCGCTTCTGATGATTGCATTGGCATGGGAGTAGAGGTTTCTGTTAAGGTTGGAGGTCGTGGTGGGCTTTCTGGCCTTAGCGGTCGTGGTGGACTATCTCTCCTTGGCGGTCGTGGTGGACTGTCTGGCCTTGCTGCTTCCTCCTCACTGCTGGACGTCGTAAGGCAGGCGTCGGCATCGTCCTCTGACTCGGTTTCTTTTAGTTCGTCATCTAACTCATCCTCATCTGATTTTTGGCTGCTGCCTTCATGGTAGTCCTCATTTTCCTCGCAGCTATATTGGAAGTCTGATTCGTCCTCCTCCTCCTCGGCGACATCTGTTTCTGGCATT